>OY660886.1:19857500-20157500 GCA_962446985.1 Xyrichtys novacula
AAGCTCTCAATTTGTTTTGGTTGTACATTCCACCGGAGAGTTTACACCAGGTTGTCTGTCAGTAATTCTTCGACACTAAATTGAAGCTCCCCTTGATAGTGGAAAGTATTGCTTTAGGCAGTAACAACAGAAGAACACTTTCTGTTGAAACACTGACAGGTATCTTTATTTCTTCATGAATTTGATGTCCTGCTTATTTGATCATTGATAACATATCAAAGCATTATTGTATTTCTCTTATTCATTGCCCAACCAATATACCATAACCTCCATGACCTCGTCCCTCCGTACCTGACTGAACTCCTCCACATAAACACACCTAAACGGACTCTCAGATCATCATCCCCCATCAATCTCACTACCCCTCTGGCTCGTGTGACTACCATGGGGTCCAGAGCCTTCAGCCAGTCTCTGGAACTCCCTCCCTGCGGACATCTCTAACATCAACACATGACTATTTTTAAATCACACCTCAAAACCAACCTGTTCAAACAAGCATACCCACCCTGACTGCCACTCTGCAGACCTCCTCTTTTTCAAACTGTGACATCTTTTAATTAGTTTTTTTACTGCGTGTTTTATACCTGTGTCCTTGGGTGTTTTGAAAGGTGCCTATAAATAATTTTACTATTATTATTATTATTATTATCATTATTATTATTATTATTATTATTATTATTATTGCAGACAGCTAAATTATTACTGATCTTGTATTCACCTTGCACAGATATGTTGGTATCAGACTGTGTTTCTCCTGGTATGTAATGACATAAAGATTTTTTCTTTGGAAGCAGTTTGCCCAACAGAGGGCTCTTTCACTTAGTTGTTTACAGTACTCTCAGCTGTGTTGAATGGTGCAGAACAAAACTGCTGAGCTTGCAGTGGTCCACGCTAAAAGTTGCAGACCACATGAACAGTGTTAAAGCATTTTTACTGATGGTAATTCCTCAAGGAATTAACCACCTGAGTCCCTTCACATGTGCATACCCCAGTTCTTAAACTTGGGATGCTGTCTGAAAAGTAGATTTTAACAGATTTTGAAGGTTTACTGATCATTTGAATTAAAAGAAGTGCAGAAACAACAAATCAAATGTAGAAACTATTATAATTTTTTATAGCAATATGCTTGGTTGATTTTTAACAGCTATAGTATGCTATCTCCAGATGAAGAGAATCCAAATGAAATCTCTGTTGAAGGGCCAAGGCCCAAAATCAACATGAGATGGCTGTGATCGTCAGGCCTTGAGGTGGCACTGAATTGAAGGCAATCCTGGCTGTAGTAAAAAACACACCATGAAGTTAAATCATTCAGATAAAATTTCCGTCAGTGAACTGCATCCACAGTCAGGTTGAAACTGCACCATAAAACGACAAAAACAGTGTAAACAGTGTAAATATAAGCCACAAATGCGAATGAGGTTTCTGACCCTGAGAGCATTTAAGAAGGGCTGCTTCAAACTGGAAACTGTCCTGTGGTTAAGCAAATTGAAATTTGACAGTCTTTAGAAAACCATGGACACCTCAGCCTTCCCCAGCTTTCTATCAGCCCACAGTTTAAAAGCCAGCGTCTTTGATGGTGTGATGCCAAAGTGCGCACATGGCACGGCTAGGTCACTTATCTGCGAAGGCAGCGTTACAGCTGAACACCTTACAGGTTTTGGAGCAACATATGCTGCCTTAAGGACGATGCCCCTTTCTGGGAAAACCTCGTATAATTTCATGAAGACGATGCCAAACCATATTCTGCAACAGCATGGCTTTGTAGTAGAAGAAACAGGGTGCTAAACAAGGTGGTAAAACTGGCCTGCCTGTAGTTCCAACTAATCACCCGCTGAAAACCTTCAGCACATTATAAAACATGATCAAAATGACTAAGGAGACCCTAAAACTGTTGAGCAGCTGAAATCCTGTGTTGTGCATGAATGGGACTTTCGTTTTGGAATGTCTCGTTCTGTTTGACACTGCCATGAAAAATATTGTAATAAGATGACCATGGTCCTAATCTTGAATAATTCCTCACACAGGCTCCGTGCACTGTCCAGTGGGGGGAGTGTGACATCCCCCCCTCCTTCCCCCGCCATGCCAAAGTACAAGCTGGCCGAATACCGCTACGGCCGAGAGGAAATGTTAGCACTTTATATCAAAGACAACAAGGTTAGTTAAACTGCACCAAGTCCTGACAAAGTTTCATCTAACTGTAGGAATCAAAGAAAGAGATTTTTAATTATGAAGGAATGTTGTTCAAGTCAGTAGTGTCAAAAGATATTTTGGAATAAGTCAATTTTGTCCCACTAACTGTCCATGTTGGTGGTTTTAGGTCCCAGAGGACATGCAGGATAAGGAGTTTGCTGCTATTCTGCAAGATGAGCCCATGCAGCCACTGGCACTGGTGCCTCTCACTGAGGAGGAGCAGGTTAGCCATAAACGTGCTGATTAACACTGATACCTGCAAATATCAAATCTGTTTCAGGTGGAAATGAGACATGTGATCATGATACAAGCGCAGTTCCAAAGCAGGCTATTCTGTTGGTTCACAAATGGGCTGTGCGCTCACATTCCTCACATTCCTCCCCTTTGCTTTTTCCATTCTCTCTGCAGAGGAACTTCTCCATGTCTGTGAACAGTGTGGCGGTGCTAAGGCTCATGGGAAAAGGGGTGGGTGGGGCTGCCCCAGCTGGAGTGGTCAGAGGACGTGGGGCCACGCGAGGTGGTCGAGGTAAAACTAAAAGCAACAAAAGAGTAAACATGGTCAGGAATAAAGTAGAGCATTGATTCAGCCTAAGCCAACTCATTATAAATCCACAAACACTTGTGGTCGAGCTAACATGAGTCCAACAGCAACAGATTTGCTGCCCAAAACCCTTGGCTGAAACTACAATGGCTGTTTTCCAGGGAGAGTAAGAGTTTATTCAAGCCAGCCACTCTGGAGTGTTTATTTCCCTTTTTCCACCATCTTTATGCTGCACACTTCCTCTTGGCCTGTCTAAATAGTCCTCCTTTTGTCCAGCCACACCTGCTCAGACCACTGGGCTTCTGAACTCACCTCGTGCACATGCAGCATTCACTCATTTGTGGCCAAAGTAAGCCATCCTGTTCAGGAAAGCCAAGGAAGTAACATAGACCAATGATGCTGCATAGGTTTCATGATTAATGTGCATTTGTTACAATATGTGTAGCCATCTGTTGCTAATTTGGTTTTGGCGCTAAGCATATTTTGTGCTGAGTTTGTTAAATTCTTTATCTAACACATTCAGAATAAACTGATCTTACAGAAAATAGTAAGAGCTCAGTCCTGTGAAGCAAATGCCTCAGATTGGCTTCAATGGGTGATCACGCATTCTTACATTTTGTTGATAATAGTTTTAACCCTCTCACAATGTACACCATCAGGACGAGGTCGTGGTGAAGGTGGTTTCTACCAAAGAAGTATTGAAGATGCGGAAGTGGGTTTTGGCCGCAGTGTGCGTGAGATCCACCGCAGCCAGAGCTGGGATGACCGGTGAGGAAAGCAAGTTTTTGGGAAACATCCTTGATATTGAGGGATATATTTTTGACTTAGAGTAGGAGTCATATCTGCATGGACTTAACTAAAGTACATTTTTGTGTTTTTAATGTATTATTTTTTTTTGGTAGGCCATATTAAATAGTGTCACCTTAAATCTGCATCTGTTTGATGCAAATTATAGCTTTCACTAGGACAAAACTAGTTCTGTTCAACACTAAATAAGAGCATCTGTGATGACAACATCTTCAGTATTTCTGATTCATTATTCAACTGTTACAATTTTTTTCCTGAAATTTCCTCAGTGGTGAGCGTCGATTTGAGAAGCCACTGCGTCGGGAGGTGGGGCGTCCTGGCTTTGAGGAGTCTGGAGGTCCCACGGGTCCTCTAAGGAAGGAGTATGCAAGGGCTGACAGTGATAACTGGCGCACCCTACGAGAGGAGCAGGAGGAGGAGGAGGCCGAGCCAGGCAGCAACTGGAGACTAACTGGACCCCGTAGGGATGGTATAAGAAATACAAACATTTATTAATTCACAAAAGAGCTGCCTCAAATTCGCTAAAGCCTCATGATACAATTCCCTCTTTCCTTAAATCCCCTAACTCTTATCTATATAATGTCAAAAAAGGTGAAGTCCTAATATAAAGATTGCTGTTCTTATAACTGGTGGTGACTGGGAGGGGGGATGAATCAGGAGGGGGGATGAATCAAAAACATAGCTCTGCTTTCAAACGGTCATGAAGATGCTATTTAGGGGAAAGAATGTTTTGTTGGTTCACTCTGTTTTGTAGTGAAGCTCTTGTTTTTTAAATTTTTAATGTGATAGAAAACAAAAAGTCCACAGAAAGGCAGTAAAGCAGAGGTTTGAGCTCTCTGATAGCCTGAGAGCCAATGTTTGCTCCTTTCAAGATAATTTAGTAACTTTGGATTGTAATTTTAGGGCAATTTACTGTTGAGGCTGTAATCTGACATTGGTCACTGCTGACGTCTGGTCTGCTGATTAAACAGTGTCATTCTTAAGTTTGAGGCCATATAACACAATATTGCAAGAGCTTATGGTGCCTAGCTGTCGGCCTACTATGTCTTGCAGATCTATACAGTAGATATAGTGACATCTAGTGGCAGTGAAGAGGCTCATACAAGAAAAAAGACCATGGTGAAGTAGCTTACTTTTAAGCCTTGTAGTGAAAACAAGAGACAAAAAGACAAGCAAACAAAAACTCTAATGTCATATATCGTAGATCCAAGGACACAACTACATGATTCCAGTGAAAAGCCATGGCACATGAATGAAAGACAAACCCAGGTTTAATGTTGTTCTCGAGATCTGTAATTGTAATATTTGTCCTCATATTTCTTAATGTTTTATGAAATGTCTTTTATCAGATGGTGGTCCTCGCTCAGCAGGCTGGCGGGACCATGGTGGTCCAGGAGAGAGTCGACGGAGGAAATTTGATTTTGACTTCCGGGACACTGACGGTCATGGTGGTGGCCGCCGGCGGGCAGGCAGTGAGGGGTTGGAGGATGACAGGGATGGCCTGCCTGAGTGGTGTACGGATGAAGAGGATGGAGAGATGGGCACTTTTGACTCCTCTGGAGCTTTCATGCCTATGAAGGTGTGTTCACTTTTGGAACATTGACGCACTAGCTAGTATTAAAAGAGTTCTGATAACAAAGATTTTCATGTTCTTTTTTTATGTCAAGACTCAAAATAAGAAATGTTGAAAAGTGATCAATTTTTCATCAAAACTGTGCAATACTTGTTTTATTAACATATCACGTGGATGATCTATGTTGCATTGTTTGATTTCTTTTACTTCTTGTTCTCCTCCATCAGAAGGGTGGCAAGGAGACAATCCTGGAGGAGGAGTTGGAGTTTAAGGGAATAGAGGAGGTAGATGAAGAGGAGAACCTTGCTGACACAGAGAGGAACAGTGCTGAGGGAGAGAAAGAGAAGGGTGAGAAAGGAGATCACTTTTGTGATTTAGGGTTTGATTTTATTTTCATGTGTTTCTTGTCAAATTGTAAATTTCAAATAACCTCCCGCAGCCCAATGAGCTCATTTGATGATTATATGTTATAAATGGACTACATTAGCTGCTCGATAGCTTGCTTATGTGCTTTGGTCCATTTAGCTTATTGCAGTCCAAGGAATTAATAAAAAAATTGTCATCCAACTAAGCGTGTTCCTTCGCTTTTACCTTCCAGAGAGTAAAGATGGTGGCTCTGCTGTAGTGGATGCTGAGACCAAGCCAACATCTCCCTCTTCCTCTCCTCCAGTCCACTGTGCCCCTCCGTTCCTGGAGCCTCGGCCCAGCAATGCTGGCCCAGCAGTAGACAACCTTCTGCTGAATAACATCCATGCTGTCAAAACCAGCAGCACACCCAGTGAAGGTTTGTCTGTGTTCTTGTTCCTAATGCGATGTTGGTGTGCGAGTGTACTTATTGTTGCTACCAACACCAAAATAGATTCACTCAGGAGCAGTATTAGGCATCTGTTTATTTATTTAGGTGAATTCTGTGGTTTCCAAGCACATCATATTGTAAGGAAGTGAAGCCATGAATTAAACAGAACTTTATGATGAGTTGGGTTACAAAAAGAGTTAAAGACAAGTTTGAGAATATGTAACAAAATGTGTTAGAGATTTGTCAGGGGTTTTTCAGCCCCCTGCAGTATATTCTGAGGTATTAAGTCTGAAGGTGACTTGTAAGCTGAAAAATGACTTTTTAAACTACGTCAAACTTAATACATTGCTTCTTAGTGTTAAACTCAGTTTGAATTAATAATGCCATGTTCTGAACTATAGCCAGCTTTACACAAGCTTTTACACAAGCCTGAATTCAGCAGCTGACAGAGGTATGCTTTTTTGTCACATGCCTTTATTTGCTTTACAGTAAAAGCCTCACAGGAATGCCCTCTCAAATCAGATTATCTACATCATGAAAGGTTTCAGTGTGAAAAAGGCACAGTGAAAAATGCTCAATTCTCCTCTCAAGGGAATACTTCATAAATCAGTTTGGAAAAGGAAAAAGGGAAATGTTTTCAATAAAGATATGAGCAGGAACCAGTGTCTAGATGTTCTCCCTATCCAACATTGGGCTAATGCTTTTGTTGTAAATTACAAAATGCAGATTCAAAGCCTTGATAGTCTTTTCCCCTGGCTCTGGATCTTCAAAGCTTTTTGTTTCTTACATTCAGCCAGGCTCCCGAAGTGTCTGCACAGTGAATGGGAAGTGGGACGATATTTAGCCACGTTGATATTTTGGTTTGATACACAATCTGTTTAGAGCAAGTCATTTAATATCTTGTTTACTGAACCTGCTGTGCTTTCTGTACCTGACATGGTGCTTGTAGATTGCTTTTCCTTCACACATCTGACATCACAGACCCATAAATAGAGGCGCTAAGAATAGAGCCCATTGTTTAACAAATGTTTGATTGTCTTGTTATTCTTTCAGATGTGACTCCAGTAGGGGGCTCCAAGCTGCAGCTGAGTCCAAGCGTTGCCACCTCCTCCAGTCTGCCTCCTCCACCCCCTTCATCTGCCGCTCCTCTCCTCCCTCCTTCAGGAGGAGACACAGAAGACGATGAGGGCATGAAGCACCTGCAGCAGGTAGGAACAAAAGGTGGCATGTTTCCAGGAGCTGTATCAGAAAGATGATGTAGTTGTAGCTGGACGCTCACGTAAGGCAGTAAAATAAAACTAACAAGTTCTCAGATGATAAGGGGGATAACTGATAGTTATGTTTGGATAAATAAAAAAGAGGAGGAAAAAGTTCAAAACAAAATGTAAGGAAGGTCAAGAACATTCAAACTCTAGCAAGTTCAAGAAGGACATGATCAAAGTGGATTTCAGAAAATGTCTTGGCACTCTGACTTGGCCAACATGATTTCCTAAGGCAAAGAATCAACACTCTCAAAGCCTGTGGGCTCTGATAGCAAACACCTTCTTGTTTGTTGCCAGCCCTTTAGAACTGACAGAAGACCTCTGTCAGATGATTGCAAGTTTGTACCAAAGTGTATGATACTTAGATGACAGAAATGTAGCAGGGAGATAGGCCATGTAACCTTTTAAGTAATCAGTCAGATCTGAGATTGTTACAGCATTGAAGTAGTTGATAAAGATTGGAGTTGATAAAGAGATTTTTGGTTCAAGGCAAGTAAAAGTGTCAGGTTTCGCTTTTCAGGCAATAAAGTTAATCCACAACATGGAAAGACAGAATGTCTGGCTAAAAATCGCGATCTCAGTGTCTTGTGTTTTTAAACGTTTCCTGCAGTGTCATTTGATTTGGTGTCCTAAGACAACCTGCATGTGTATGTATGGTTATGTGCAGGAGGCAGAGAAGATGGTGGCTTCACTGCAGGACACTTCATTGGAGGAGGAATGCTTCACCCAGGCTCTGCAGCAGCAGCAAGAGAGCAGGAATACAGCAGCTGCTCTACCACTGTCACATGAGGCTGCCATGAAGTGGTTCTACAAGGACCCACAGGGAGAGATCCAGGGTAAACTTAGACACTTCAGTATTAAAGCCTGGCATATCAATTTATGAGCACTCTGGATTAATTCAATTTATCTGCCTTTTCATTCTACCCTCAACCAGGTCCCTTCACCACAGTGGAAATGTGTGAGTGGTTCCAGGCAGGCTACTTTACCATGACCCTGCTGGTTAAGCGGGGTTGCGATGAGGGCTTCCAACCCCTGGGGGACGTCATCAAGATGTGGGGCCGTGTGCCCTTTGCCCCAGGGCCCTCCCCTCCGCCCCTGCTGGTGAGACAGCCACCACCAACGCAGCGCCCGCAGCCCACCCGAGGGCCCGCCGGGACTGTGAGTCAGAGCTCAGCCAACGTAGAGGATGGGGAAGGGAGGATGCAGAGGAGAGGAAAGATTGATAGACAGGTTACGGTAAAAACGACCAATGATTAATTCCAATTCAGTGTAACAACAGGCACTCAATTTGTTTCTGAAATGACCCCAACCTCATTGAGAAAGCACCACACTATGTTTTTATTTTTATTTTCTAAAGACCCACTCCGATGAAAATCATGTTCATGTTGCATTTTTCTGATGCTAGAGGACATGTCATGAGAAAACTAAGTGTAAAATTGCTTTTCTGATTATGTCTGCATTCAAATCACTGTGAACCTGTGGCAGACCCAAACAGCAGGTTCAGATTCAGTGGGATTTTCTATGTCATACTCGGTATAGAGGATGATGGTGGAGCAAATCTGCGCAATAGCGGATTGCAATGCTCGTAAGAAAGCTAATTTTGATATTAACTTTCGTCATGTCCCCAAAGACAACAGTGTTTGAGAGCTGAATAGCTTCCTGCCCCTTCTGCTGCACCAGCAGTGTTAGGCTACAAGCTAGCATGAAGAGGAGAGTGCAGAGCTGCACCGCCCATGACTCAGAGGTGAATTGGTAATGAGCTACTGGAGCTCAGCACAGCTTAAAGACCACTGACAACACTTAAAAAAAAAAAAAAGAAAATCGATCGGAGTGGGACTTTAAGGATATATTTAGATCCAAGTTTTCAAGAAACATGAAATGCTCCTAGAAATGTAAAATTCACTGATTGCATCTGAGCTTCATAAAAATGGAGCAGAACAGTTTCCATCACCTACAAATGTGGCATAGCCAACCAGATAACTGTGCATCTATTACAGCATGTAACTTTATACATTACAAGGAAAATGCATGCAAGTTGTGTATCTTTGTGGCATACTGAAGACTGCAGACAGGCTGATGTGCTGCAGTCAGTATTTACAATAACCCTCTAATATGGCTGCAAAAAGAGGGATAACAGCACAAGTGGTTCTCAGGCTGAGATCACTATTTATCAGCTGTTTTAGCAACCAGAACTTATAGATGCGTTTAACTAAGTGTTTACTGCTCTCATCTTTTCAGGGGAACCTAGATCAGGAGCGCCTGAAGAAGCAGCAGGAGCTTGCAGCTCTGTATCAGCAGCTCCAACAGCAGCAGCTATTCCAGCTCATTAACAGGTCAGTCTATGGAGAGTGCAGGTTTCACCTGTTACATGAAAATTTCTTATTTTTTCTCTTTGAATTCATTTATGAGACCAGATTTTGACATTTGTAATTCCCATTTTGGGCCTACTTGGTGTGCTTTAGGTGCAGTGAGCCGGGTATGATGCCTTCTATGAACAGATCGATGTCAGTGCCAGATACAGGGTCCATGTGGGACATGCATACCTCAGCTTCACAGCCGCCAGGTGCTTATAAAAAAGCAACTTACTGTTCAAGTACATGCTGTGACTACTCAGAAATACTGTACCCAACAAATAAAATAAATGATTACATATGTCATTTTTAAATAGGCGGTGAAGCCAGTCTTTGGGACATAACAATGAATCCTTCTACTCAGGGTCCAACACTCGAACAGCTTCAAAAGGTGGGTTTAGGTGAATTTGACATTTCTAAGGTCATTATAACTTGAGGTTTTCTAATAAACAGTATAAAGTATGGTTTTTGTTGCTTCTGATTCAGCTCCAGCAGGAGAGACGAGACGCTGAACTCAGGGCAAAGCGTGAGGAGGAAGAGCAGCGTAAGAGAAGGGAGGAGAAGAGGAGGCAACAGGAGGAGCAGAAGAGAAGGGAGGAGGATGAGCTCTTCAGACGCAAGCAGGTGAGATGAATGTTGAAGAAATTTGTGGATGCCAACCAATTTGTCATTTCAGAACATTATGCAAACAACCCTTACCTGCAGAGTTTTGCATGATGTCAGCCTGTAAAATAACATAAGTGGTCGTCCTTATAATTTTCATTTCAGCCCTTCTGTTAAGGGCCCAAAAATGATCTCAGATTGAGTACATCCAAGATTGAGATGTTTTATAAGTTGATTGTTTGGTCCCTACCTTTGAGGATTTAAGGTCACGATTGTCTTTAAGACAGGAATCATCAGTGGTCATCATCATATTGAAAGTGATATTGATAATCATGTGTTCCAGCTTAAAGATTTGGCTTTACACCATTATAACACAGATTATCTTTGTCTTTGTTGTCCCACAGTGTCGACAGCAGCAGGACCTGATCATGAAGTTGCTGCAGGCCCCCCAGCAGCAGGGTCCTGGGGCAGGTGGCTCAGGCTGGAGTGGGGCTTCCTCCTCTGGGCTTGGCAAGGTAGGGAAGCCTCAGGCTCTGGCTCTGCTGGAAATGCAGCAGGAGACAGAAAGGCTCCTCAAGCAGCAGCAACAGCGAGCCCAGCAGCAGCAGAGAGAACGCGTGAGTGTACAAGCTTAAATAACCTATTTCTTAGATTTCATACGGAAATCACTTAGAGCAAGACTAAAACTGCACGTTTGTCATGATGCTTTTTCTTTTTGTCTCCAGCACTGTGGCATGTCCATGGGGGGCTCCTCCATGGGAGGGCAGTGGGTGGATGGTGTCGGTATGTGGGGGGGGCCTGGAGGTATGGAGAGTAAGGGTGGCAGTGGAGGCTCTTCAGGGAGCATGGGCATGTGGGACGAGGCTGTGAAGAATCAGTCTGGCCTGCGCGGCAACAGCAACAATAACATGGGCTTAAAGAACAGCCGCAGCAGCCCTTCACTCAGGTACATGATGAAATACAAAGAGATGTTTGATTTTCTCTTTTGCTAATGTCCGTACTGTCACTGTGGCAGATACCACTGTGGTTTTGATGATATTAGTGTTTTTATTTTTATGTGTCTAAGCTAATGGGCAAAGATAATATAAATTGAACCCTATACATTCTCACAGTGAGCAGTACATGATGCGCCGCAAGCGTACTGAGGATGAGGAGAAGCTGTTGAAGCTGCTGCAGGGCATGAAGCCTCAGGACGGCTTCACCACCTGGTGTGAACAGATGCTGCATGCTCTCAACACCTCTGCCAACAACTCCTCCTCCTCTGTGGATGGTAATTTGTGCTGCTTTTATGTTTTTAGCCATTTCGAACACCAGGAGAATTCACTCTCAGTGAAGACAGTTGACTCTTTTTGATAACAGTTTATTTCCAAACCTTTTCACTATCAATGAAATCATCTCAACAACTTTCACATGTTCAGCTCTGTTTTGATTATTATTATTATTTTTTTGCTAAGTTGCCACTATTGTGGCATACTTGAAGGAGGTGGAGTCTCCCTATGCAGTGCTGGACTTTATCCGGTCCTACCTGGGGGACACAGTGGAAGCCAAAGAGTTCGCCAAACAGTTTCTGGAGCGACGTGCCAAACAGAAAGCCAACCAACAGAGACAGCAGCAGCAGGTATGCTGGAGCCCATAGGTGTTTGGATTGTGAGAATACCACATTTTAAAAACAAACCCCAGTTGAGTACATTATCCTCAATAAAATGAGCATGAAGAGGTGGAAACTCTGATTTACACTTGCTTTCCTCTGTATTCGAAAGTGAATGTCTGCCATATCCTCCTGTGGCTGCTTCAAGAACACAGAAAAAGGGGACTTCACAACATAGAAATGGCAGAAGCTGTTTTGTTTCAAGATTGATCAATGGGGAGTCATTGAGCAGAGATGCTCGACGATGACACTGAACTAACAAAAGAGCTCTAAATGTCTTTTGATAAACTGACAGCAGTCACAACACGCTTGAAATCACCTTGTATGTGTCACACTGTACAGCCTCAGTAAGGGCAGGTCTGAAACATAGGTTTATAACAGTAGGACATACCATGACTCTGGAAGTCCCAAAAGATGGCAAAAACTGCATGCTCTACCACAGAGGTGGACTGGTTGTCCAAAGTGATGGATTCAGCCACCTTCTCTGTAATCTTTTTATCTTTTCACTCTTCCTTTGTACTTTTTAAGTGTGTTGCTTTGGCACAGCAGCCTTTTCTTCTGTTGGTTTAATGAATGCATGTTTAGTTTTTAGGAGTCATATTACATTGTAAGTGCAGAGATAGACATTAGACTAAATTGAAGATCACTACTTTGACCACTGTTCCAGGAACATTACTTTTGTTTTGGCAGTAACAGTCAATAGTCTACTCAGCAGATAGAAGAAACGATCTGATCTGATGCAAAAAAAAAAAAAATTTTACTCGTGTCCTTTTCAGCCATCTCGGGCAGTGTGCCTGTGCCCTTCTCTCCCTTCTGCTCTCTTATTACCTTTTAACTTTTCCTTGACTGTTCTGATGATTCTTTTTCCTTTGGGTGTTTACTTTTGCCGGGCTTTTGACCAGGAGCCAATGAATTTAAAATTGTACTAGCTTGAGCGAAAAACCGTGCTTAGGTCAATATGCGAAAATTTACCTTGAGTGCTCGCAGGAGTGACAACTGTGAAGCTCTTCTTAATAAATCATCTTTAGGGCATCAGGACCAGTTGGCCAGTTATAATGTCAAGGCATGTAGTTGAGCCAAGCATCCAGGGTGTAATGTACAGTAACTGTATGCACTTCGTAAGAAAAGTAACAGTACATTGATGTGAAACTGCACTTACAGCTTGAATCGTATTGCATGAACACACATGAGAACAGCTAACTGGATTACAGCAATAACGGCCACATATGGCAGTCTATGGTCGCTCTTTAGAGACTCATGGTTCAAAAAGCAGGAAGATATATCAAACACAGGATAGTCTGTTGCAGTAGTATTGAAGTGGCTCCACTGCTACTGAGAAACATTCATGTTACACATATGCCAGTAGCTGATACGCAGATATTTACACCCTCATTTGCATTATATAGCAAATTGTGCTCTATTTACATCAGCCAATATAAATGGCAAGGGTAAAATGAATGTCTCAAATTGCAGATCCCAAATAAATATGAAAAAATTGCCCAGATTTACTCATAACCTGATAGCTGAGATTGGGATCAACACATTCTTGATACATATCTGCTTAATCAGAAAAGTTGCTAACACTAAAGTTCAGGCTTTGACCCATACTTTCACAAATGACACCGACAGACTGCAGATAAGGCAGAGGAAAAGTTTGGAGTCTGTTTTTCCTAATAATTATGTCTTCATTTCTTTCCATGTATCCCAGTTATCAAAGGAAGTGGCTGGAATGAACATGAACTTCCCTCTGCAGGTAAATACAGATCAACAACTATACTGAGAAAAAAAAAAAGAATAACATGGGATTGTTAGTGCAAACTAGCATTGTTAATTGTGGTTGTGTCTTTTTTTGCAACCACAACAGCTCTCCATTTCTTCATTATTCATGGCTTGCAAGTATCTGCCACAATGTTAATTTTCTTCTTTTATTTTTTGCCAGGACTCAATGCGAGGTATGAATCCAAGCACCCTGCAGTCCATGTTTCAAGCCAATCACATGAGCAAGGCTGGTCTCTATGACAACCAGGGGGGAAAGATGAAGAAAAAACAGCCCATGATGCTGCACTCTGACCCCAGCATCTTAGGTATGTGACCTAACAAGCTAGTAATGTTCCCTTTCTTTTGAATACAATTCTCTACATGGTCTGAACTGTTTAAAGAGGGATGTGATTCTTCTCGATTTTTGGACTTCTTCTATGATTCTATGATTGTTAACCTTAAGAGATGGCCCGCATGAACCATAACTGTACACAAATTATACAAATAAATGAAAGAGGGGGGTAAAAGGCATCCATTCTAGCTGATCCTGTGTTTTATCTTTAGAGTCCGATACAACCTTTGCCTTTAGCTAATGGCACAGTAAATGATGCAGTGCCAATAAACTGTAGTTCAGTTTTGAAGAGGGCTTTGTTTCTGCATGCCTCTGTAATGTTTGACCAGATTTGTTGTCCAGAAATCTGTGACATCATTCAGAGAAGCTGTGCTGGTTAACTACGAAATAAAAGTCTCTCTCTGTGTGCATGCTACTCAGAGTGAAATTAATCTATCAAAATGGGCCATGCATCTTGACAATATGTCTGTGTGTCTTGGTTTAGATGGAATCACTGTATACTTGCATATTCGATCAATATGACACAGTACATAAGCCCGAAATGAAAGGGGCCCTCATGCTCTTAAGATTAACTCCTGGACTGCATCTTTGTCCCTTTGCCTACAGTCTAAGCCAGCCCTTCTAACTCCCTCATGTCTCATCCTCCTCTGAACTCTACTCTGCTCTCTCTGTCTCCTCTCTCCTTGCCCATCCCTTGTCCTCCCTCCAGGGTACTCATTCCACAATGCGGGCGACTGTCTGAGTCTGAATGAGATGGAGATGGTGGAGGATTACTGATGTGACGCAGCGCAGCAGCAATAGCTACCTGAGGCCTTCTGTCTTTTAATCAGACAAACCTGATGACGAATGTGCACTGCTGGGGGAACCGGGGGGTGAGGGTAGGAAGGGAGCTAGTGTAAGGGGAGGTGTAGAGGGAAGGCGCCTGGAAGTGTGCCTCCCACTCTTTCCTTCCTTCTGGGAAGGATAAAAGGGCTCCCTGCTGTACCAGTTGATCACTTGAGCCTGGGAGAGGGGTGTGAGTAGGGTGAGGTTAAAAGGAAGATGGGTATCCTCTGGCACTCAAAAGATTAGCACCTTATACTGAACTAATGCACTTTATTGAGATGGGATTTGAATAGTTTTTTTTTCTTGTGTGTGTGTGTGTGTGTGTATGTTGAGAATGAGTGCACATACACATTATCTGTGTGCATGTGCAGTGAAACTGGAAGGGGGCAGAGAAATAGTCGATGGGGTGAATGGTCTGGATGTTAGGTTTTCAAAGTCAGGGGGACCTTTAGTTGAAACCTTATCAGAGAGCAAATCCTTTCTCAAAAGACAAACACTGTTGATATTTCTCTTGTTTAGCATTTTTTACGTTTATATAAAAAGTAAAGCTATTGAAAAATGGATTATAAAAAACTTGAAGATTTGCACTTGCCTAAAAAAGAAATAACAAAAACAACAAAAAAAATCAAACAAATGGGGTTAGTTCTAGAAGTGATTATTTTTTTGAATGTGTATGAATGACTGAGAGAGTAACTGATGTGTGATGGTTGGTTTGTGTCAGTAATGTACCAGTCTGCACAATGTTTTTTTTTCTTCTTTTTTTGTTGCTTACCAAGATGTATGAAACATAAGAGGCCATTTTTTTGTCTTTTTTTGTTCAAATGGTAATTTTGTATTCTCATGTTAAGAGTGTGTGTTTCCCTTCTCCAAACAGGGACTTTGTATGTTTTGAGAGAGTGAATGGTTGAGAGAGAGAGAGAGAGAGAGAGGCCAATTGCACAACACATCCTTTCTCTCACCAGCTCTTCATCACCAGATAGGCAAAGTAGAAATGCATACATTTGTAAATGTTAGCTTTGTACTCATCCTGTGATGACCACCACTAGTTTATTTCCCTTAGCTTCTCCACATGGAGATCTGTCTGCTAACCTGTGAGGCCTAGCAGACGGAGCAAATCATGAGGGACATTACTGTGTGTGCATCAGAGTGAGACTTTGTGTGAGAATGTGTGTTTGTGTGCAAGTGTTTTCAGTGAGCATGCTCATTAACTGTTCATAGAAATGAGTTAAGACTACAGGTACTCATTTTGAATACATGTGCTCTTTCAGTATGTGTATGAATGCACATTTGTGCCTAAGAACTCTGATAGGGTGCGTGGCCATTGAGACATTAACTCTTTTTTGAGAGCGAGTGTGACGTGTGTCAGTGCTCAGCACAGTGTATGTAAGTTTATATCGTAAATATTTCTTGTTCAGTCTAAGGGTGATCCATCAGAAGGTTAGTCCAGTCTGTTTTCCTGGGGTGTGATCACATTGCCTTTTGTCAGCTCTCGAACTTGTGAATGAAAGGTGTCGAGTTTCTGACTCTGAAAAAAAAAAAATACAGCATCTTATTGTGCAAGTGCACAGAATGGTGCATGAAATGTTAGCATATTGTGTTACTTCTTCGTTGTTGCAATTTGATGACGAGTTTTGTTTTTCTTTTTTAATGAAAAATATATATGAATATATACATTATATACAAAGTTTAAAAGTATTTGGACTAAGATAACGAGCACTTGGGGCTGCTATTTTTGTTGTGTGTTTTGATTTTTTTTTTTCCTTAATTTGTTTTTCATTTTTGTTTTCACTATTGCCATGTGAAGTGTGTATTTTTTCTTTTCTTAAGAAAATATTGAATGTATTCCAAAAAAATGACAAGAAACCCGTGCTGATACCAGATATTATTTTTTTCCTCAGAAGATTTCAAAATACAAAAAAAAGCTTCAAAGAGTTTATGGAAGACTTTTTTTTTTTTTACACAGTGGAGAAAAAAAAAAAAAACTTGGGATGGATACAGTTGAACACACTGCCTCTACAATCCTGGTCGTACAAATAATGACTGAGAATTTAAAAGAAAGGACTCTTTCTATTCCATACTGGAGCTTTGGTTGTTTACAAACCACATGGATATCTGTGGGTGCAGTTTTTTGTTTGTTTTTTGTTCATTTTTTGTTTTTGTTTGTTCCCATATAAACAATGGGTGGGGTTTGCAAGTGCGCTTCTGCCATTTGGACATTGAGTGGTGTTGGTTTGAGGAAGAGCTTCAGGCGGCGCAAACATGGACAAGATCCTTTGACTTCATATGTTTGGAATTGGAGCCTGAAACGCGACGATCAAACATGGAGCAGTGGTGTGAAAATCAAGGACGGGCTGTTTTGTGGAGAACGGCATGCAGGGCTGCAAAACCCTGGAGGGAACTTTGAGGGCGGTACGAGTACACCTGGTTAGTGCACTCGTCTTCACCTCAACCCTCATGAGCACTCACACCCTGCCCTCACCAACTCACCTATGCACTTTTGTTCATTCAAGCTGTGAGGTACCTTTTTGGGGATGGGAGCACAATTACAACAGGAGGATCGCTACGACTTTGACAAAGTCACTGAAAAAATATTCCTAAACTGAAATAAGAGACTTCAGAAGCATTGTCTTCTTCCATCTCCTGTATATAACCATATTTTTGTATTAAGAATAGAGAGAAATTTGAAAATGGATGAAGGAAAAATTCATGAGACATTGCTTAAATGGAGTGAATGTTCTTCGAGAATACCAATCTTTTTTGAATATAGTTTGAGATAGACTTGCTGTGAGTTTCCCTTAGTTTGCCAGTAACCCTGTAATAATCAGGGATGGATGGGAAAACCACATGGACATGGACTGAGGTGTTGGCTCAGAGACTGATAGCTACTTATCAAAACGGATGTTTTTGCAGTTGCTAACAAAGAGCCTCACCAAGAGTGTTTGATCAACATGCACAGTAAACAGACATGGGTTTGGAGAGCTGTTGGCAAGGATGCTTCCACTTGGTCGACCAACCTGATGACTGTCTTGTGTGATGTGACTGCAGAAGGAACAATCCTTGGCATTGGTAAGTTTTTTTCTAACTTAACTGGATACATTTTCTCCTGGCTGGTCTTGTGGAACTTTTTATAACAGCACCGTTTGGATGATTGAGTGATGATCTCTTGCTCTTGCTCTTTGTCTTTGTCGATACAGGATTCTGGCTGTACTTTATTTGCTGCCCTCTGCAAGGAGGATCTTATCTACAGCCAACCAATGAACCAGTTAAACCCTTACCCTGCCCTTTGAACTGAACCCTAAGAAACTTTCTTGTCTCCTGTTGGACTAGGCAAGCCAGTGGCATTATCAGTCGGATAGTTTCCAGATAAAGTTGCAGCTTTATCGATCCCATCTGTGTTGGAAGTGTTCGTGTTTGGGATTTGATTGGGTGCTGTCTGGCAAGGAAGAGGATAAAGAGGCATTAATTGCTCAGATGTCATCAGCAACTTTGCCTGAAACCATCAGTTGGTTGTGTGGAATTCTTCTAACCAGCAGGACAGAAGATTTGCCCCCCTGACCAGATGGCAGAGGCTGAGTGCTGGGCTGGATTGCAGCAATGGGGATGGATGAACTGAAACCATTGTACAAAAAAGACTTTGAAACACAACAAAACACAAATACATAGCTACATGTCAGATTCTAGTGTTTGAAGAAGTGGCAGACACACTACACGCACACCAACAGCAAGCAACATTATTTCAAGTTACATTGGCTCTTCTCAAGAACCACGTCTGCACACCTAACAGGGCTACATCAATATCAGATCATAGATTCACACACAAGCATCAAGGCTCAGTAGTATAAACACTGAGCTGTGTAAATAATGTAAAAGTTTGTGTTTTGATTTTCCTCATAGTGGGTTTTGCTTTATTTCTCTAACATGCCTTAAATTGTATAGTTCAGACCTAATGGCTAACTGAAAATGTTCTCTGAATGATGAGTTGAAGTTGGAAATCACCTTGACTGTCCTGTAAAGCCAATGAAAGAAAAAAGTTTTCTAAAGAGTTTTCTGTTAACCTGCTTTATTACAAACCACCTTGAGAGTTACTAGTTGGCTACAAAATAGAGCATAAAGTGATCTTTGGTTTATCAATTTTTTGGTGGTTGGCTTTTGTTGCCCTTTTGGTTTCCTTTAAATAAGGAGTGGATTTGTCTCGATTTCCTGTCAGATTTTTTTTTTTTTGCTAAAGGTCCAGGCTTGATAAAGGGCTGAGTCTGTACTGTCAGGAGCTGAGCTGACCAGAATGAATGGACAAAATTGGCTCAAAGCACAGATTCTTACTGTGTGACAACTGTTGTTGGATGTACTGCAATTGGTGAAACTGAACCAGAGCAACAGGTCCACCTTAACATGGCGGGCTTTAGGTTCACTTCTAACACTCCCTGTGTATTTAGCAGTTTGGAAGCTACTAAATGCTTTTTACTGTTTTAGGATGTCAAATCAGAATGATTAGAAGAAAGAGCATGCATGAATTGATAAATTTGTGGATTTTGACACTAAACCTGGAGGTGGGCCCCAGTGTGTCCTTGTTTGCCTCTGCTTTGCGCAGCTGGTAGTGCTGCTGATCATCTTTGGCACTGAATAGTCAAGAAATCTTCCTGTTTGTTAACTGTCCAAAAGGATATTCCATTCACCAAAATTTTGATAGTGTCTTGTTCCACATACACATTTCATTGAATTTGAGAGATTACTGCTTTTAGTCAACTAGGTTTTTTTTGTTAACTCAAGAACAGTTTGCAGTTTTTAATCCAGTGGCAACTGATTTTCTTGAAAAATCATGTGTTAAGGCTCTCCATATATGTATGCTTCACGATGCTGTGATTTGGGGGATAGTTACATGCAATTGCTACTTTTTAAAGTAGCCACAGTACTGTATGTGTTAAATTGATACTGATTGAATATTAAATGGTTAAACACTTCAGTGTTAGTACTGTTGTAATCAGTTGCCAAAACAAAGAAATCGACTTTAATCTTATACTATCAAATCTCTTGTTTATAAATGACTTTAAAATACTTATGTTGGCATTTTAAAACCTTATATTTTGTGATGTTGCTTTTTGGTAATTCATTCTGTCTGTAAAAAGTAAATTGAAGTTTTTGCAGATTTAACTGCACTACGCATGCTTTTATGATTACATAGACTGCAATGTTGTTGGGGGAAAAAAATTCTCAGATGTGAGGTTGCAGGCTATAAAGTGATCCTGTAACAGTCTGTTTCTTGATGATATACAATTTATGATCTGGGTTAGTTTAGCCACTAGCTGTATATCCAAAAATGCTGCCAAAGAGAAATAAAAGTCATGTCCCTGTCAGCTCAGCTCCATAGCTCAAGAAGAATGAATGTTGTTAAAAACACAGCATACATGAAACTGTTTTGAACAAGAACAACTAAATGATGTGTAAATAGTTTAGCTTTTGTTTGTTTGAAGAACAAAATAAATATTAATAAACAGCATTTAATCTTGACTGAGTCCGATTTTTTTCCCTGTATACCTGACCCAAATGAGTATTTGTATGAGCTACAGAGTGATAACACCACTGATGACGACAACACTGCTGCGTAGAGGTGTAGTCGTCATTAGCCGAGTTCTCGCGATAGTTGGAAACACATGGCCGCCCACAGTGTTTACAACTTCTCGAAATGAAGTGAAGAGTTATAGAGGTACAAACGTTGACGTTGAGCACTTAGATGCTTGACACGCTTCCCTACTAAAAGTGGAAAATCAACACCATTGAGAAGAAGAGGTGCTTTCTGCCAAACTACGAGCAGAACCAAAGGCCAGACAAGCCAGAACACAGGTAGGTGGCAACAGACTGTTAGCAAGAGCTAATGCTAACATGAGCTAACGCGAGGTGGTCGCAGCTTTTGCTGTGGACTGGCAATGTAAGAAAATAAAGCACGTTACCTTGTGTAACCAACATATTCCACACTGTAATGACTGCGGAGATTAGAGTAAAACCCGAAAGCCTCTCAAGTGTTTTTGTGAGCTTAATCTTGGTGAAATCGACACACTGTGAGATGCTGGTGGAGACTGTTGGCCCGTCCCCCTACTCGCCACAGGTGTCTGAATGGTTGCATTTGAAATCTTTAAAGAATTAACCAAATGGTTTCCTCTTTCAATCTTTGGGTGTTTTTTTTTTTGTTGTTGCAAGTGTGCACGCATTTGTTATATTTTATACATCTGAACTGTATCCTTTCTTTGTTGGTCTTACCTGCCTTGTTCCCTGTATTTTCTTTATCCGTGAATTTTTAGGCTAGTAAGCGCTGTGATGTCCTCGACCCCCAGCAGACTCAAACACCCACACTGCAGGAGGAAGCACTACCCCAGTAGCACTTACCTTACCCACGTCTGACAGCAAACCATAAGAACAAACACATTTGAAGGCCAAGTACAGGACTTTACCTAGAGGATTGATCAACAAAGGTATGTCAGACTCAGCTGGAGGTGGCGAGGGTGGAGGTGTTACAGGTGTGGGGCAGGAAGCAGAAGCAGACACTGAGCCCCCTCAACAGGTGCCTTTAACTGAAGATGACAACCTAGAAGTGGGAGGGACATCAGCAGATAGGGGAGAACCGTCTGCCAAGCGGTCCAGAATGAACGAGGAAGAACAAGGATTGGAGCAGACTGCACAGCCCTCAAGGATGGACGGTAATACACCAGCACAAGCTGGTCCACCAGCTCAACCAGCACAAAGTAAAGTATCCAAGCTTCATCCTTTCAATGAAAATTTAAGTGACAGTGAAAACTGTTTCATCAAGTTTTATTCAAGTTGGCGGTTTTGATGTGGGTTTGGCACTGAGATAAATAGGATATTATGACCTAGTTTAATCTTTGATTCTAGGAACTGAAGAACCACAATGGCCAGATAAAGATCAAGTGGTCATTATCAGCAGGAGTGAGGAAGTGAAGTGTCATCAGAATGGAGAAGGGGGCCACGACGCCCACTTGGATGAAGGAGAGAAACAAGGGGAGGAGGAGCAAAACAGTGATACTCCAGCGGACAGTCCCACTGAAGGACAACAGTAAGTGGAGACAGTCAGAAAAAAAAAAAAAAAACTTGTTACTTCTTTCTTTATTAAACAGGGATAGAGCTGGGGAGGTTGCTACAGCTGGCTTTAATATGATCCTGTCTTTGAACAGGATGGTTAGACAAAGTGTGGCCATACAAAGGGGCAAGAGAGTGAAATAATTCTCTTTGTCATATCCAGATCATAGTGTTGTGTACCTTATATTTGGAATAGGGGTGCAACTAATCAGGGATGTCCCAGCTTGGTTTAATCAAACCTCCCTTCTCTTGATTTAGCACGACTCACAAACTGAAGAACACTACTTTTAGTAATTTTAGAACAATAAGAATTCCAGCCATCTTTAGAGTCGTCCTGTCCTTGCTGTCACTCAGTGAAGTGTAAATTTTCTGTAAACTTCTGCTTGATTGTTTGCTGGATACTGTATTGTTGATAGATGCTCTGTTCACCAACAACTGATTTACTTGCGCACATTACGCTCCAGCTAACCACGAATGAGACAGTATGAAAGACACCTTTTTCACTGTCTCTCTATGACATAAGTGAAAGTTCATCTATATTTCCCCACATTCTTTATACACCAGATAAGTTTTTGCATACAGCTTTTGTTGGCAAACCTGCCTGACCACATTCAGATGCTGCTGTTTTCTATGGACTGCTTTCCGGGGTTGTGTTCAGATGGCACAACTGGAGCACTGACAGTAAAATTCCATTTGGAGTCAGTTATTCTCAAACTATGCTAATTATGAGTACCTTATTTCATGATTATCAGAAGGTTTCGTGATGAATGATCTGGTCATTTCTGTCATCTAGTAGCATATCAATCAATACTGAATCCACCTGATATCAAAACAAACTGTGGAACAAAGACCCTTAATCAAATCAAATCTAGTGAGAGGTTCTTCCACAACACAAAGCCCTGCTTTGCATGACTGTAGCTCTGGATGATAGAGGCTCTCCATGCATCTCAATAACCTATCCTATCCTCTATATTCTTGTGGCAGTCAAATAGACCTGAACTTCCTCTTTACCCTGAACGGATATTCCGGCGTAAATAAGTTATGGTCAAACACACTGTAACACAGAGTTAGACACCCCCTCAAGAGATGAATATTGATGACCGCTTGCTTCTCTAGTTATACCAACTTTAGTGACAACCACGCTCAACCAAAATGTCACTCTTGCCACAAATAATGCTCAGAGCAGCACCTAACTTCATCAACAGTACATATAGGGTCCTAGCCATAGCAACTAACAACTCACCTACTCTCTTCCCAGCAGCTCAAGGAAGAACATTTATGATCATTTCCTCATGGAAATGCAAGCAGACCGAGACACTAAGAGAGTGCAAAATGATTAATATGTTGATTATTACTACAAGGAAATGATAAAGAAATGATCATAAATGTTCTTCCTTGAGCTGCGTCATCCCGCCTCAGTCAATGATGGACTGGTCAAGGTCTCGCTACAAACAAGTGGCTGCTAGAAGAGAGTAGGTGAGCTGTGTTTAGTCTCTTTGCTAAAGAAACCAGGCAGAGCTAAAAAGATGTTTGGTGGCTAGTGCAATGTCTAGGGCCCTATATGTAATGTTGATGAAGTTAGGTGCTTGAGGTTTGTGTGTGGCTCCTGAGACTGCTGTGTATTGCTATCCTGCGGTCACTTCTCAAGTTGGTATAACTAGAGTAGCAAGCGGTCTACAACATTCATCCTTCGAGGGGGTGTCTAGCTCAGTGTTACAGTGTGTGTTTGACCCTAAATTAATGTTACACCGGAATATCCCCATAAATTGCTATTAAAATGAACAGAGTACAGTGGATTTTGTTAAAGATAAAGCTGCATGTTAACCCTCTTACCAAAAACATTGTCATTATAAACACCAAAAAGGAATTATCTTGTGAAGTATCATCAGAAGAAAGTATTTTTTTCAGTTTCTTCAGCCAAAGCAAAACTGGAAATTGCCAGGAAGTATGGGAGCAATGTGTTGTAATCATAATATTGATGATAATTGCAGAGTTGCAGCCATTTGAACATTTGTAATTGCCGGTGAGTGTTAGATGTAATTGTGCTTCCGCTTTGCATTTTATAATGGTGCTTGCTTTGAAGTGGGGCATCAGAGGCATGGCAGAATGATCTGATTAAATATTTAACACGATGAATCATCACAATGGTAGAATTCAGAGTAGATGAGATGATACAGGATGAAAAATGATTGAATTAACCTGTGGTTAGAGGTGGTACTATAATTAACACTTTGTACTCACAATGATTCGGAATGGAGCGGCTCAGTCCTGACTGGTAAACGTGTTGAATTTGCATCAATTTTCCTGTCTGTGATGGTTTATATGCAGCAAAGTTTAGTCAGTACTCTACAATAAGAGGTCACACATCCAGATAGAGTAATCCTTCGATTTTTGCACCTGGCATATACTAGGAAATTCTGTCAGTCTGTGCCATGTTTGATGCTTTTATACCTGTCTGTTTAATCTGATGACATACGCAGATTAACTCATCCTATGTCTTATCTTTCTCTAGCCTCGGCCTAGATTTCACCCAGAACCCCCAGCTGCTGACTGGTTCCTGGACTGAGTTCTCCACAGTTCCAGAGAATTACCTGAAAGGCTGTAAATGGTAATGTCTTCTAAAATTAACATGTCACTCCAGGCATCATGCAGGTTAAGAGTGGGAAGCGTCAGAGGTGCTGGAAATACATCTTTCAGATCACGGTTACATTTGTGAGTCCGAGTGAGAATTACATAAACCTACACATGTGGACATTTTGTGAGGAGCCGAAATATCTGACATTCGTGGCTGTTGTGGACTGAAATAAACTTTCGATCCAAATCTTGATCAGAAAAAAGAAAATTTCTCACTTCTTCTGTGCTTCCCATGTTGGATTCAAAACACAAGTGCATGGATAGAGTTTCTCATGACACTGCATTAACAGTAAAAATACAGAAAATGTCATTTGAGTACAATTAGAATTTTTTTTTCTTAAGAATGGATAAAAAGAGGAACATGAGTCTGCCGCTGTACCATTTAACCTGTGTACAACCCTTTTTTCATCCTCTCCCTTTTCCTCAACCAGGGCCCCTGACGGTTCCTGTATCCTGACCAACAGTGCAGACAATATACTTCGTGTGTACAACCTTCCTCCAGAGATTTACAGCTACAACTGGGACTTACTTCCTGAGATGGTGAGTATGCAGCTAGCTCAGCAACATTTAAACATACCGTTTCACAAAAGTCTTTACAGAGAGCAGAAAAAGCAGTGCATTGATATCATTTTGGTTACCTACAGACAACCTCGAATATGTATGACTAATGCAAGAAAGACGAGAAAACAGGCAGAGGCTTTTTTCAAATGCTGTTTAACCCTTCCGGGTCCCTGTGGCCGAATTTGGCCATTTGACGAAAAAACAAGAGACTTATTTGGATATATATTTTTTTTTACTGCAGCAAATGTGATGAATTTTTTTTTCTAAGCTTAATTTGAAATTCTACTTGAAAACATGAATTCAACATTTTCACCAGGTCAATAATAAAGCCAGGACAAATTTTCACCCTCCAGAGTCCCTCGTGGCCGAAAAAAGCCACTTTTTTTGTCGGCTGTAAAATCATATTGGATTAATATTTTTTTCTGATTTTTCACACATCTCTTATTTTACTTCTGCCCTGTTCGAAACTAGCAAATGTTTCATTGAAAACATTTTTTTTTAACCCTTTAAGTGCCAATTTAAGACAAAAAGTCACAAATATAGCAAAAATTTAAGGAAAATGACCCATTTTTTTTATAAAACATGATCAGAAACTGGTTATCTCTTGCAGGGTATCAAAGTCATGAATATGTCAGAGATTAGTAATATCATTGGCTTTGATGCATTTTAAGTTTTTCTGTAGCATCAGATTTAATGAAAAACTGCGTTTGGCGCCTCCCAGTGGCCAAAACTACTTTGTCTGCTGTAAAATCATATTGGATTAATATTTTTTTCTGATTTTTCATACATCTCTTATTTTACTTCTGCCCTGTTCAAAACTAGCAAATGTTTCATTGAAAATAAAATTTTAACCCTTTACGGGCCAATTTAAGACATAAAGTCACTTAAAAAGCAAAAAAAACATGGAAGGAAAAATTTAAGGAAAATGACCAATTTTTTTAATAAAACATGATCAGAAACTGGTAATCTCTTGCAGGGTATTTAAGTCTTGAATATGTCAAAGATTAGTAATATAATTGACTTCAATGCATTTTAAGTTTTTCTTTAGCATCAGATTTTATAAAAAACTGCCTTTGGCGCCTCCCAGTGGCCAAAACTACTTTTTCTGCTGTAAAATCATATTGGATTAATATTTTTTTCAGATTTTTTTCATACATTTCTTATTTTACTTCTGCCCTGTTCAAAACTAGCAAATGTTTCATTGAAAATAAAAATTTTAACCCTTTAAGGGCCAATTTTAGTCATAAAGTCACTTAAAAAGCAAAAAAAATGGAAGGAAAATGAAGGAAAATGACCAATTTTTTTAATAAAACATAATCAGAAACTGGTAATCTCTTGCAGGGTATTTAAGTCTTGAATATGTCAGAGATTAGTAATATAATTGACTTAGATGCCTTTTAGGTTTTTCTGTAGCATCAGATTTAATGAAAAACTGCGTTTGGCGCCCCTCAGTGGCCAAAACTACTTTGTCTGCTGTAAAATCATATTGGATTAATATTTTTTTCAGATTTTTTTTCATACATTTCTTATTTTACTTCTGCCCTGTTCAAAACTAGCAAATGTTTCTTTGAAAATAAAAATTTTCACCCTTTAAGGGCCCATTTAAGACAAAAAGTCTCTTATGAAGCAAATAAGGTCATTTTCCTTCCATTTTCCTTCCATTTTTTTGCTTCATAAGAGACTTTTTGTCTTAAATTGGCCCTTAAAGGGTGAAAATTTTTTTTTCAAAGAAACATTTGCTAGTTTTGAACAGGGTAGAAGTAAAATAAGAAATGTATGAAAAAAAATCTGAAAAAAATATTAATCCAATATGATTTTACAGCAGAAAAAGTAGTTTTGGCCACTGAGGGGCGCCAAACGCAGTTTTTCATTAAATCTGATGCTACAGAAAAACCTAAAAGGCATCTAAGTCAATGATATTACTAATCTCTGACATATTCAAGACTCTGATACCCTGCTAGAGATTACCAGTTTCTGATCATGTTTTATTAAAAAAATGGGTCGTTTTCCTTCATTTTCCTTCCATTTTTTTTGCTTTTTAAGTGACTTTATGTCTTAAATTGGCCCTTAAAGGGTTAAAATTTTTATTTTCAATGGAACATTTGCTAGTTTTGAACAGGGCAGAAGTAAAATAAGAAATGTATGAAAAAAAATCTGAAAAAAATATTAATCCAATATGATTTTACAGCAGACAAAGTAGTTTTGGCCACTGGGAGGCGCCAAAGGCAGTTTTTTTATTAAATCTGATGCTAAAGAAAAACTTAAAATGCATTGAAGTCAATTATATTACTAATCTCTGACATATTCAAGACTTAAATACCCTGCAAGAGATTACCAGTTTCTGATCATGTTTTATAAAAATAATGGGTCAGTTTCCTTAAATTTTTCCTTCCATTTTTCTTTGCTTTTTAAGTGACTTTATGTCTTAAATTGGCCCTTAAAGTGTTAAAATTTTTATTTTCAATGAAACATTTGCTAGTTTTGAACAGGGCAGAAGTAAAATAAGAAATGTATGAAAAAAAATATTCATCCAATATGATTTTACAGCAGTCAAAGTAGTTTTGGCCACTGAGGGGCGCCAAACGCAGTTTTTCATTAAATCTGATGCTACAGAAAAACCTAAAAGGCATCTAAGTCAATTATATTACTAATCTCTGACATATTCAAGACTCTGATACCCTGCAAGAGATTACCAGTTTCTGATCATGTTTTATAAAAAAAATGGGTCATTTTCCTTTAATTTTTTGCCCTATTAGTGACTTTTTGTCTTAAATTGGCACTTAAAGGGTTAAAAAAATTGTTTTCAATGAAACATTTGCTAGTTTTGAACAGGGCAGAAGTAAAATAAGAGATGTGTGAAAAAAAATCAGAAAAAAATATTAATCCAATATGATTTTACAGCCGACAAAAAAAGTGGCTTTTTTCGGCCACGAGGGACTTTAGAGGGAAGTCAATCTAAAGAGCCCGGAAGGGTTAAAGTGCACACACTTGTGTCCTGGAGCAGTGGTTCCAGAGCTTTTGGAGTCAACGGCCTCATACATGGTACTGTTGATAATTGTGCCCCCTTGTGTGTGGGTGTGTTACTAGAGAGAGAGAGGAAGAGGGAGAGCAACAGCACATGTATACACGGGCCTCCCCTCTTCTGTTTTTAGGAGATTATTGAGAATGAACCCAACAATTAATCTGAACAAACAGAAAAGAGTTTGTGTTTGTTATGATTGATTTATTATTATTTGTTAAGTCATTTTGTTGTCTACTGTGTTCCAATGACTGAGTTTTGATGTGCTCAGTGACTCAGTTTTGTCAATCCCTGACCTGCTGGAACCACACACACTCAGCGTCACAGGGGCTGCTTATTAAAGGTCTCCTATTATGGCATTTTTCATCAAGTTTGAATCGGTCCCAGAGGTCGTACAATAGTAAATTTGAAGTTTGTTATCAAAAACACCAGTTTATTTGTGGATATCAGCTAGGGATGTGCCGACATATGATTTAATCGCAATATGCGATATTAAAAGACCGCGATTATAAAATCGTAAGGTACTGTAAAAATAGTTCCACAATTATAATTTAAAGACGAGTGGCAGCGTCACTCAGTGGAGGTGAGCGAAGCCGAGTACTTATCAACCTAACCTGCTTGTAGTCTTACCCACGGTGTCAAAGCCTCGGTAGCAAAATGTACAAATAAACCACCAGAAAAGTAGTCCCAAATCCAAAAAAAACCTCTCGAATTAAGTACATTAATGCCAGCCTGACAAAAGCGGTAACATTAAAAGAGAAGATGAAGAAATTTTACAACAAAATGCGTGGCGACCCGCAATGCATTGCGGCCAGGGGATGCATATTATTGGTAGAAAACCACCCAAAAGTGGATTTTTCATAATGGGGGCCTTTAACAAACAAAGAACTGTACACAGCAACACATTAAAACTACCACGCTCACACAGAGACAGGCTTTATACGATTAATGAAATACATGAGATCATTTTCTTGAAGGTCAACTCCTAAAACCAGCCCTGAATAGGTACAGTGAACTGCCTCTTTAATGAAGAGGGATTGTGTGCAAAATTTATCTGCGTGTATTGATTATGATTTGGGTAGATCACACGCCTCTCTGCTCTTTTCTGGATTAAATCAAAGTTTATGGCATTTATACAACCCCGGAGTTTGAATAATAGTTAGTTTATGGGTTGATTTTGGGTAGAGTTTATCAAGAAGGATGAGCTGACAGCCACAAGTCACAGCCAACATGCAGCCTGCATGATTACCATGACAGTATGAGTTGGAGCGGCCATGCTTCACGGCTGTTTCACAGCCAACACTCTGCTGGTCTGGAACAGCTCATATAGGAAAAATCACGACCCTGGTTGAGGTGATTTAATGTAGTAATGACTCTCCTGTCAAAGATATATTCAGTTTTTGATTTGTCCTTTTATTTCTTTCTCTATAACGATCCAGCGAACCAAAGACATAATCTTGCTATTCTGTGAGGCTGGAACCCCAAGGTTGAAAACCACTGCCCCAGAGACAGCCACCCGGGGTTGAAAAATCTGGACTTGGCCTGCTTTCATCACAGAAAATCTCAGTGCTTAGACTTTAAAAAGACTTGTGTAGAAAAATCCTCAGACCAGCATATGCTCAGTATTAAACTTTTCATGTTTCAAATTTTCCACTTTATTTTCTAGATTTGGAGAACCTTCAGCCACATTTGATTTTATTCAAAACCATAAAGGTCACAATCAACATTTCCTATCTGTCCTCATTTTTTTTTTTGTTTGACATAATCAAATGCTTATTTGTCGTCTGATCTGTGTGAACTTTGACATTTAGATTGAATGGCACAAGAACCAAAGATTTCAGCCAGTCAGAATTGTAAGAAATGTCACTGGATTAAAATGACAAGCATATTTTGTTGATTTTCAAACATTTTGTTTTGTTGTCAGACCATTTATACAGCGGCTGCCAGCATGATGCTGTCAAACCTACAGTAATGTCTGCATGCACGTTTGTTCCAATCAAGCAGAAAAAAATAACTCAAACATTTAACTCATGTTCAGAAAGCTGTTTGAGAAATTCTATAGTCGGTGATGTGAAGTAGAAAAAATGGCTTCATGTCATTAAGGTTTTAGGAAATATCAAGCAGAGAATCAATCTTGTAATTGCGTTACAGGCTGTGGAATCAGTGAAGAAGAATGATTGAAATATAATCCAGCTTCCTCCATTACAGAGATCTTAAAGCGTTTGTGAAAAGGGGAGAAAATTGAGATTTGATTGCTGTGTTTCTCTCTCTAGCTTTTGACTTTTAGAATATCACATCAGAAGAACTCCTTTGATTTTGTTCTCTAGACCCTCAACTAAATCACACTCCTGGTCATCAGCTTTAACTTTTGTTGTTCTATGGCAGAGTCCAGTGCTGCGCATGGCAGAGGGAGACACTATCTACGACTACTGCTGGTACCCAAAGATGAACTCTCTGGACCCGGACACATGCTTGTGAGTTCAGCTTGATCTGTCACTAAACAGTGTCCTCAGCCCTGTCTCTTAACAGCTGGATAGATGAGACATTTAAAGTTCACTCTGAAGGTCAGCCTGTCAAACGGTGAGGGATGTGGTCACAGATGAGTCAGTTTGTTGTTTATTGGGGTAGTGTGGGTCAGTGATAGGTGTTTTTAATCTAGGTGGTTAGAGAAGGACACTGTGTTTAGTGTTAGGAGGATTTTCTGCATGCTTGAGCTTGTCTCCAGGGTATTGAAGATATTGTTGAATGCTTGTGACCCGTTCTCTGATCCCTGTGGTGTTTGCGCTTGTTGTGGAAGCCAGCTGCCAGCATGGAGAGACCCTGTAAAAGCTTTGTGATGTCTCTCATTATGAGTGAAGAGTTGGCCTTCATCTTGTCTGCCTTTGCCTCCGTCACAATCCACTCAGCTGTTTGAGGCCTGTGGTGCTTTTCAGCATGATTCAGCCTGCTAACAGCTCTCTTGAGTCCAGACAGCACCTAAAGGGCCTTATGATTCCCTGACTCTGGGTTTTTTTTTCTTTTCATCTCATTCTCCTTTTTTGTCATTTGTGTGCTGGCACGCGCTTTAGCAGGCTTTAAAAAGTGGTAATAATGACATCACTGCGAGTTGTGCAAGTGCTGTGAAGCGGTGCCAACATCAGTTACACTAAGACGTCACCATGGAAAATGCATATCGTATGTAGTGAGAGAGGTAGGTCCGTGCTAACGAGCTGAGGTCAAGCTGCCAACAGTTTTCACCGTGTAGAGACCTCCTCCCCTTGCTCCCATCATCCTCCAGTTAGAGCCCCCACCCCCCGACAGATCCTTCTGATCAAGGCCCAGCATTGGCACGGCTCCACCCCAACACCAGACAGCCCTTAGTGTGCGAGAGGAAGAGGTTGAGGGTCAGGAGCTGCATGCTCAAAGATGAGAGTAGAGCATGCAGCACAATGATCAACAAAACTCCTGTGGACAATGAGCCACTTGAGAGATCTGTGTCTGTCTGCCAAAGCCGTGCAAAGACCTACCTGTTTTAAAGAGGAGGATGCCAGTAGGAGCTAACAGCAGATCATCTTCAGATTGTTGCCACCTATCAGAGACGAGCACCTGTAGGGCACAGCTAGGGGGACAGATCCGCTCTGAATAAATTATTAAGGGGGAAAGCTGCAAGATAAAAGGCTGTTTTGGAGATTATTTAACACATGTATGGCAAACCTGTTTGTGCTTTTACTGACGCCCCCTCCCCCCCTCTTCCCACATCTACCATTTTGTCTCTCATCGTCCCCCTGCGCTCCTTGAACTCTCCGTCTGCCAAAAGCTGCGCATTGTTGATGCCCCTCCTGTAGAGAGGGAAGAGTTCTAGGCATTGCTCCAAGCTAGCAGCAGTCTAGCATTATAATTGGGCATTTCCCTGCTCTGGAATAAAGCTGCGGCTCGGAGGGGCCATAGCAGAACACGGCAGCAGCGGCAGGGGCTAATTTCCTTTGTCTAATTGAGCCGCAGTGATGTTTAGGCATTTGTTCAGTTCCAGTAATTAGAGTTAAAAAGGCATGGCTCAGTCTTTGGCCCTGATTTGAATCAATAATAATGTCCCATGGTCTTGTCTTCATAATGAGGCAAAGCACAATGCTGAGTGTTTGTTTTGATGCATTGATACATCTAGGCGGGAGCAGTGCTGTAGAGGTTAGAGACGAATTTACAAGAAAACGACTAGTACAAGTTTTTGGGTCATCCATAATGTAAATGTTTAGATTAGCTTTGTATCCTCTGAGATGTAGCCAGAGCATGTCATTGTAGGAGGCAGTTAGTTTTACACAGAGGGACACGCTACGTCTTCACTGAAACATCAAGCCCACATCAGTGCTTCGTTTTGACAGCATTCACGCAACATTGAAGCCACTCTGTCTACACCAATTCCCTCTTGTCAGCACATTTCAAACATGGATGATAGCTTCAAGCAGCTAAAGGAGCAGCACAACTTCACGTGCTGTTTCTCTCTGATGTGTGAGGAGTGTACCTGATCATCTCACATGATGCATTTGATACTTAAGTCTTTCATCACATTGAACCTGACAGCAAAGGTTACCTCCATACCTAACCTGCTACACCCCGCCAAAGGCTACCTTTACAAAATTGGTCAAAACACGAGGACAAAGATGGTAATCACAAAATGTAATCATCATATCCTTCTTTGGTAAACATGTTTAATTCACTAATTCTAGGGTGTCGCAGAAAGTCAACCGTTAAAAAAGCTCAGCTGCCTTTACATCAGATTCATGCTCTACTATGGAACTAATTTAAACTGCATCGTCCCTATTATAAAGATAAATTAACATTCAAGTAAATATTATGTTATTTATTAAAATGTTGGGATGTGGTACAAGATAATGATAGGAGCACATTGTGATGTTTTTGAAGTCATTTGAATCAGATTCTTACTTGAAAATCAAAAAAGAACAATGTCAAACGTTTTGAATGCGGAGAGCTCCTTTTGTTATCAGCGCACAGTTCAAAGCAAATTTAACAAAGTTATAAATAATCGTTTTCCCATCTTCTCACTCTTTTTGTCATTCTTTATTCACAGCCTGGCCAGCAGTAGTCGTGACAACCCAGTCCATGTTTGGGATGCATTTTATGGGGAGGTTCGAGCCAGTTTCCGACCCTACAATCACCTGGATGAGCTGACAGCAGCCCACTCCCTCTGCTTCACGCCTGATGGAGCTCAGCTCTACTGCGGCTTTGACAAAACTGTGAGGGTCTTCTATACTGACCGGCCTGGGAGGGACTGTGAGGAGCGGCCCACCATAGGTTTGTTACAAAGCTTTTTTATTGACATGTAAATGAGGATTTTATCAATCCATCAATCAATCAAACTTCATGTATAAAGCACTTTTCATACACAGAGGTGCTGTCCATTCAAACAGGATATCAAAAAAACAATAAAATTAAATGAAATAGAATAAATAAAAATACAAATACAGAAGCCCACCCACCCTCCTGACCCTCATTCAACACACACAGCACTCACATGCTCACGCACACAACAGACCAGGTTAGGACTCTTCAACTTGCCACAGATGACTGAGGAAACGCTACCCTGAGTTAAAAAAATGAGGGAACACTGGACCTAGGACTAAAGCAATGAAACCATGATAAAAAATAATAAAGGTAATAAAGTTTTTAACGTTCCTTTAAATAAAACAGTCTTAAATCAAGCAATAAATTTAACATGTTTTTTTTTGTATTACCTACTTCATATCAGGGATAGTTTTCTTTCTGAAGATTTGTCCTCTGTGGTACTTGGCTTCATAAGTCATCTTTTAAGTTTTCTGAAATTTATATGAACTACAACAGCCAGTGAATGATAAGTTACAGTAAATATGCTTTTCTATTTGAGTACATAGACTACTTTGAAAACTCTCCCTGTTCAAGGACGCTTCAAACTCTGAAAGCTAAGAATAATTAAAAAAAAAAAAAAGGAGAATCTACGAGCCATATTTGTTTGAAATCCAACCCACCAAACAAACAAAGTAAACAGGAACATCTTAAAAAGGATGATGTGAAGTTGATTGTTTTCTTGTATTTAAAGGTTTCAGTTTGACAGCCAGCTGTCACAACACGCAGGCTGAAATCTCCTTGAACAAACCAACAAGGAGACTTTTTATTCTGTGCCTGTGAGAAAAAAAGAAACGAAATGTTTACTGTGATGAATACCTCATGTCTGTCACACTATTCAAACAGGTTTCAGTGCTCTGGCAGGCTGCTGAATCCTACGGAAATGAACTGAACCTGAGTTCCTTTTGTGGTTGACAGGCGTAAGCACCAAAAGCAAAATGTCAGTGAGATGTTTTTTTGCAACAAGAGTTCTGTTTTCACGCTATGACTTTAAGTTTTAGGAGCAAGGTTTATAGAATAAAGGCTTATCAGGCAGCATCGGACCAACCAGGTCACTAATGCAGAATGGCACAAATGAGGACTATAGTTTGGCATTAGGGAGGAGTGAATGTAGGCTAGTATAATCCAGGGCTGCACATCACTAAAAGATTCATCGGCGGTACACAGAACTGGGAAGATGGATGAGCTACTGCTTTCCAACACCCACATTCAAACCCATTCCCAGCTGCACTTTCAGCAAAAACAAACACATCTGCTAATGTCATGTCATCTTCTTAACCAACACTTGGTTTCATTATTCATTGATCTAAGTTGTTCATGAGTGCTTCTGAACCACACGTGTTGTTTTGATCTCTGCTGGCTGGAGCTCAGCTACCTTTCATGACTGCTTGTTAATGTGAGCAACATGAGCTTCCAGCACATACCCCACAGCTGACTGTTACCCAGGACAGTGGGGTTTTGGCAGGCAGACGTTTGTTGCAAAATCTCCTGATTATACTGTGTACGGAGTAGGTTGTAATATTTCATGATATCCTGCTTTATTCCGATGATAAGACATCAACTTAACTCAAGTTCAATTTAACCACAACTACACCATGGACTTTCTTTTTGTGTTATTTGCACCAGGACAGCTTGACTAATAAATAATTCTAACCAAACACTAAACAGCCCTGTTGTTGGCAGACCCACTGACAGCATGTTTTAAGTATTTGACAGATTTCTTTTAAAGACAGTGTTTTAGAATAAAAACAAAATGAGAGGAGAATGTCAAAGTAGCAGCCATCTGTGGAAGACTGCCAAGAACCCACAAAAAGAAAAATGCAGACAGCAGTGATTAAAATGTTGGGATGCATAAAGCCAAAAAGAGACGAGCAACATGAAACAATGAAGGTTGTGGAAGTAGGATTGGCAAGATTGACCACTTTCATCCCCGGCAAGAAGTCAACTGCACCTCTGCCATGGTTACAACTCAACATTTCGCTCTTGTAGTTCTCCTGCTTTCTGCTCAACCGCTCTTTACCTGCTTATTAAGAACTGAACTGTCAGTGTAATTAGCCACACATCTCAGAAATATATTCAGTGATCCATGTGGGGAATGTCAGGGCTCGACGGTGCAGCCGTTTCACTCACAGTTGTGACTAACTATAAATGTGTGCCAATTGTAAAATGTATTTAGGGGCACATGTGCACATTAAAAAAACCAGCCGAGGCAACAAATGTTCTTCATGTAAATAACGCAGTGAAGTTAGTTTTAAGTTGGATATTTGACAGACATTCACTGTGGATGTACCAGTGTCTTCTCACTCTCTATGGAGATTTAACCAGATTTAACCGGATCTCTACCGGTGTCTTCTTACTCTCTATGGAGAGTGAGAAGACATCGGTAGAGATCAGGTAATGGCAACAGCAGCGCGGTTAAATCTACTTGGCATCCTCACTGTCAAGGTCAGGTGTTGAATAAGGGACCACCAATGAATTACCGGTTGATGGTTTCAAAAAGGGTCTGTTTTCCTTCAATAGCTTCCATGTCAATTGACCTAAAATTGATTTGAAATAATAGCACTTATGTCGTCCAATGAGACACACATTATTTGATCAATTTTCATCGTGCCCCTAAAGTTCTTTGTGTGCTCCTACTTTTTTCAACTTAGGAGCACATGTGCGCCTTGTGAAAAAAGTTAGTGTCAAACCCTGAATGTGCTAAAACATAGCCCCAGCGATTAGTTTCTGATATACTATAATAGTGATAATTGTGAGAGGAGTAAACCGATCAAGAATCAGCTGTTCTGAAGTGATTTTCTGCAATAATTGCCCAAACATGTTTCTTTGTTAGAGACATACTCAGGAATGTAGGGCCTGCCAGAAAGTCAACTTTGAGTAGAAGTGACTGTGATTTAAGTGTTTTCAACCTGTAAAAGGCTGGAAGTCCTGGCAAATGCTGCACTCTTCTCTTCTCTTCTCTGCAGTGAAGAAGCAGGGCCAAAGTGGCATCATCTCCTGTTTTGGCTTCAGCCCCTGCCAGTCTGTTTACGCCTGTGGCTCTTACTCCCGCTGTGCTGGCCTCTACTCCTGCCAAGACGGCACCCTGCTGGCTCTGCTGCCGACCCGCCATCACGGAGGCCTCACCCATCTGCTTTTCTCTCCTGACGGCAACTACCTGTACACCGGCGGACGCAAGGTGAATGCACACACACTCTAGCATACAGACACCTGTGGGTAACAGCACTGCTGCTTATTGTGGATGATCACAAACACAGTCAAAAGGCTTTGTTTGCTAAGCAATGAACAAACAACTTTGCTCTGTTGTTGTGGAAAATTGGTTTACACAAGCATTATCACAGCTTTGGGACAAGAGTTTTCCTGCTAATTTCTTGCCTTGATGTCATGATTCAGCTTCAGAAGCTAATATGATGATAACACATCAAGGCCTCCCCCTAAAAGTTCAATGCATTCCACACATAGACTGTATATACTATGGAAAACCTGGTTTCGCCTTCCGCCTGTATACGGATTTGAAGCCAAAAAGCTCTCTGTAATTCCGGGTTTTTCTCCACTTCCTGGAAACCAGAGCTGCGCAGTAGCGATGCGCGCATTTGGCCGCACAGTCGCCGAGAGTCCCTGTGATGACGCTTGGCTCAAACAGCGTATCCCCCCGGGTGAGCTACGCAATCCCTGAACGCCCATAGGCTGTACCAGGTGTCAATCATAGAAAACATGAACCCCCTAATAACTTTTTAAAACGGAGCTGAACAGAAAAAAGGGACTTGGGCACAAACCAGTCTTACAATAACTACATGTCAACATCACAAGCAGGGGGGAGAATAATGTATGTTCTGTGTTATAAATGTCTAAAGTTTGTCCACAGTCCCATAAACTAAATCTGCTGTAATGACAAGGAAACAAATCAATCAGAAAGTGTCAGGAGTCTTCTCTTAGTTTGACATCACTCCATCTGTCCACAATGTTCTTTTGATGCAGATTGAGAGATTCAGTTATCCTTAACCTGTTGGTCAGTGCCCTTCATTCATCCTTCTTATCTAATGTCATTCTGTTCAGGTTGAATATGAACTAATTAACCATTTTAGAGTCTACAAAGTTATTCTGTAACATGCAAAGTCACTCTGCCAGTTGAGTTATCTACAGTTTAGACACAAGGTCAGAAGTGCAGATCAATAGTTCACAGAAGGTCTGTGTGAAGAGAGGACAGACTTCACAATAACAGCCTGTTCATACTCACTGGAGTCTGTGTTTTCAAAGTTCACACTATAAATGAGCGAGCTCAAAGTTCAGTTCACACAGATTCAAATCAACCTCCTCACATTCAGAATTTCTTTTTTCCTTTTTCAAATCCTGAACCAAGTTCATGGTCCAAACATAAGCTGGTTTATGTTCATCTTTTCTAGCCGGGCCCAAATTCTCTTTTTCTGTAGAGCCTTAATCCCTGGCCCTCAATATTGCATTGCTATTTCTTAGAAAAAATGAAAACTGCTTTTTACAGATGTAAAGCTGAAAGGACAAGAACATCCCTTTTAAGTATGTTTTATAAAATAAATATGGAAAAAAATCTGCAGCTTTGAAATGTGCTTCGTAAAAGATGCTGTGCTTTTCACACACCCTAAAACAAGAAAGCTAAAGGTGAAGGAACACCAAATAGACACAGAAAGTTAATGATTCTCCATTTTCAAAGAGCTACACCTCTCTGAAGCCAAATGAGTTTTTAGCTGCTCAGAATCTGTCCTGATTTGCTCATATAACTACTTCAAAAGTTCAAAAGAGTTGGCTTCATCAGCGCTGCTAACTACATTTGAATTGGGGGGAGCATTAGCCATGCTGACTGAGTGCTTGAAATCTGACTTTGGCTGCTGTAATAAACAATTTGAGACATATAGTGAGCAGTTGTTCACCAGAGTGAACAACACTGTGTATAGATTTCCGAGAGTATTCATTTGTAACGCTGAATGAAATCATACATACCAGTATTGCACTGGTTCATACTGCTCTTACCCCCCCCACTAAAGCACTCTTACCTTTAGGCAAGTAGTCACTACGTGTGTGTGTGTGTGTGTGTGTGTGTGTGTGTGTGTGTGTGTGTGTGTGTGTGTGTGTGTATGATTGAGGAGACGAAGTAAACAATTGCAAAGACTACAGTCAAGAAGTACCCCTTTGAGAAATGTCATGAGGCAACTTTGACCTTTGTCAGAGCTCTCATTAATAGTGTAGGGGGTGATGCTGCTTAGATTATCAGTACTTTTTGGAATGACAAGGAATATATATTTATTCTGATAAAACTGTCACAACTGTTTACATCAGGTTCTGTGGTGTAAAAGGATTCTATTAACGTCAACGGTAATGATAGAGCATCTTTCTTTCACACTGGTCACGCAACATAACTTGTATGTGTAGTGATTCAGAGGTTTTGAGGGATGTTTATTTTTGGTAAAGCAAAATTATTTACTTTACTTTTGTCAGTAACCAAGCAGGACTATTTTAAGTTACTATTTAAAGGCAGTTCTGATGTAATGAGATGCTTTCATTATCACAGTATTGAAGGATGATGCTAAGATGAACTGAACTCTAGTCAAAGGTTGCTACAATTCTGAAATTGTGTTTGCATGAGCAGGATCCAGAAATTCTGTGCTGGGACCTCAGGGAGCCGGGCAAGGTAGTGTTCTCGCTCAAGAGGAACGTAGCGACAAACCAGCGCATCTACTTTGACCTAGACCTGTAAGTTTGTTGTGTGTGATGTAGACTACCTACTATATACATCCATGTGTATCTAGTTTGTCCAAAAGAAAGTCAGTCTAACTATACTGACTATATTCTTAGTTTTCAAATGAGTGTGTTAATGCTAATAAACCAACTTCCGTTTTTTTGTGTGTAGTTGATTGTTGACAAACTTTTTACTTGAACTTTTTTCTGCTAAGGTCGGGGAGGTACCTGCTGAGTGGTGACACAGAGGGAGTGGTGTCAGTATGGGATTCCCAGACTGCTCCACCTGATGGTGAAGAGGAGCTGCTGCAACCACAGCTCAGGTTCAAGGCCCATTGGGACTGCACCAACGGTATCAGGTGGGCTTCAATTGTGAGGTTGTAGCGCAGCGTGTGTTCACACAAGCGATGTTGGCAAGGACTGGTTTGTACTCAAGTACTCTTTTTTTCTGTACAGCTCTGTTTTTAAAAGTGATTAGGGGGTTCATGTTTTCTATGATTGACATTTGATACAGCCTATGGGTGTACGAAGATTGCGTAGCTCACCAAGGGGAGTGTATAACGCTACTGCGCAATGTTGGTTTCAGGAAATGGAGAAAAAAATGCAGAATTACAGAGAGCTTTTTGGCTTCAAATCCGTATACTGGCAGGAGGCGGAACCAAGTTGTTCATACAGTGTGCTTGCCGCTTGCTGGCTGTGTTGTAGGCTGATGCGACAATACCGGTAAACAAATCGGAAAAGAACTTCTACTGTTGTAATGTTTAGCCCCTATTAACTGTTATTAGCAATAGCAGTTGAAAACAACATAAAACAGTAATTTACTCATACAAGAGCATACGTAGAAGCTCCTGATGTAGCTTCTATGTTAGAGGTTATTAATCTACTGAATAATGCTAAGCTGTATGATCATTCTGTCCAATCATTAAGGAAATGCAGTACATTGTAGTAAAGTTCGCGAGCTGTGAATTTGTCTCGCTGACATTGTAGCTATCGATAGCTATAGCTTTGTTAGCTAGTTTGTCATAACGCACAATTTTAAAACACAAACAGTTCAAAACATTGCTAATATTTTCATGGAGTAGCAAAGGATTGAATATCTGATTACAAAAAAACAAAACAAAAAAAGTGTCATTACTATGAAAATCATCTCAAAATCATACCCCTTGCTTTCAAGTGAGGTCCCGGTTTGTCTTTGTTTTAAGGGCTGTGTACCCCTTGCCTTTAGCCCTTCCCCTTAACCTTACAGAGAGTTAGGATACCACTTCGCTTGATGTGAACGTGCAAAACTGAGGGCTAAGGGGTACGATCGGGATCGGCTCTAAATTGAATCATTCTCTTCCACAGTATTCATCCCTTTATGCCACTGTTGGCAACATCCAGCGGGCAGCGCCAGTTCCCATGGCCCGGCGACAGCGAGGGTGACTCTGCTTCTGACGGCGAGGGAGGAGAAGCCGTGATGTCACCGCACGAGATCAGACAAGATAACACCCTGTCTTTGTGGTGGGCAGGACCACTCGGTCCTGCAGCAGAGGAGGGCCGGGAGCAGAGTTCTGCAGAGGTGGAGGCCTGAGGTTGTGTTAGGTCAGCCAGAGGACACAGATTGAGTTGAACCTGCCATGTGATATTTATTTTGGGATTGTTTGTCACAGAAAAGGCCAATTATGGGTCGGTCAGATTCACTTAGCCATCTGCAACATGGAATTTGAGGTGGGAAGTATTTGTGGGAATTAAAAACTCAAAAATAACCCAGTCTACGGTCTGAATAAGTTTCACCACATATCATGTTCAGGTTTAGCACATCTGCATACTCAGTATTCTTGCTTCCAAAGTAACAACGAAAGGATTGTGAAATATTGAACATCAGATCAGTGCAAAAATTCAGGGCTCTTCACTGAGTTGATTTTTTTTATGCCAAATTATTGAATAGGAATTGGAACTAAATGTCAAGAATGTAGACAATGCTAAAACCAAGGAGGTTTTCTTTAAAGCCTTTCTCAGGTTGTAAATCCTGTGGGTTGCACAATAAGTTGACTGTGGCCTCTAATTTTTATCATTTTGATATTGTGTTTTTTCTCCTTGCACCACCAAGCTGAATTATAAATGATATATTTTTAAACTTTACTTTAATGAGGAAGCATTGTGTTGATTTGGAGAAGTTTGGGTGATTCAAAGGCCACGACTTATGTGAAGCGCCCCATTGTCAATGAACTGATCAGAGCTGTAAATGTGGGAGTGTTTGTTTACGTGTGTGTTGCTGCAATGCTGCCCTGGAGATTCCTAACTGCTATAGTAACAGTAAGTGCCATTTGTTCTTGAGCTTTGCTTTTGTAAACTGATGGGATCTCCTGTTTTTACCTTCTTTTTTTAAACTGTAGGACGCACCTAGTGTTGTGTCGCAGAGTGCATGCACACAAATGTATATTTTTGTAAAGCCACGATGATCATTCTGATTCTTTGGATGTATACTGTGTAAGCAGCTAGCTTATTACTGTAAACTCATAACAATCTGTGAAGGTCATCAAGTAGTTTGGTTCACCAAGGGATGTCTTATGACGATTATTTTTGAGAGAAAAACTGCTCAGATTACATTAAAAGCTGTTTGAATGGTTATGTGGCAGCACAAAACACATTGTGTTCATATGATGTTCAATGTATGGCAGTCAAGGGGTATCTGTTAATGTTGGTGTGTTCTTTGTTGTAGGGTTTCTGTGCAGGTGGATTTAAAGGAGCACAGAAGGCTCCAAACCTAAGCTGTGTAACTTTAGAAACCAATGAATCCATGTGTTGATTCAGGTTTCACTTCCTGGAACTTAAATTTGATGCCAACAAATCAAAGCTACAGCTATGAGGCAACTACCCAACAATAATACAGAGATTTGCTCCGTCAGGGAGCAGTGGGAACCATGTAGGCCTTGATGTCCACTTATAGTAGTCTCTTGTTAGGAAACTGTGTCTACAACAGAGGGATTTCTGTGGCTTTATTCAAGATGGAGTGAATTAAAAGCATATCTCTTCACAACCTGACTTATTTGCTTTTGTCCTTTGTGTTTAAAGCGGACCAGAGTTGGATGCCCTGTAATAAATCCAAACTGAATGCTGGATGAAGTTACACTTGAGTCAAGAGGCAGCTCTTGAAAGGCTAAAGGGACTTTTGGCTGTCGCTTATGAGATGGAAACTATTCATAGCTTTCACCTACCCAACTCGCATTCTGTATGAAAGTGCACACACTCATGTATTTGATTGTCTGAAACCACAGGGGCAAGCTGAGTAGAGAGCCAAGTCGGAGAGCTGGGATGTTGTGTTGAGCATGTTGCTTAGCAACCGGCTCTGCCTTGGGAGAGGAAAGTGGCGAGAAAAACGAAAAGAAGGAAAATTGGGGGCAGAAAAAGAAAAACATTGAACAAGTGTAATAGATTATCTATTGGTGTCGTGATTGCTTGTTTGTCTGATGGTCTGGGCTCGTCTTATTCTCAGTAATACCAGAGAGTGACGTGTGTGGGCTGATAAGTGAGATGCTGTTTCCAGACACCACAGGGTGTCTGATGTTTGCCATACTGAAGGTGGTTATAATACTGAAAATGAAGTTGAATTATGGGCAGTTGGATGGACTTGATGCTGATGTCTTGTCATGTTTAATGAACCGTCACAGCTTTAACACATTATGTATTTGAGCTTATCTTCTGTGTGGTAGTGTATTTGCCTATAAAGATGCTCTAGTCATTTTTATCAACAAATCAAAAAATTACCTTGTGCCATGTTAATGTGGGGTTCTGGATGAATGAAGTGACAGAACCATTTTGCAATAAACCCTGCAGTTCCCCTTAGATTTACAGGCATCATAGTGTTTTTGTTTCCCACTCTGGCTGACAACTCATCATGTCTCCCTCACCATATCAGTAAAGCTCTAATAAAGCTAGAACATCTTTCTTGCCTGGCATCAAACAACTAAATAAGCCATTAGCTGTGAATATTTTATGTTCTTTATGAGCAAAAAGATGCTATATTTTTTAAAATATCCAATAAAATAAAGGCTGGATCTAAGTATGTCTGATTTTTTTCCAGCTCTTTGCAGGACATCCAAGTAACCAAAAATCTATAATAGTACCCTGAAACTTTTAGAGTAGCTGTTTTTGGTGACCCCTGTGGACAAAGCTGTACATATGATCTCTTTCCTCATTCTGTTCTGAATATTTATGCATGCTTCTACAGAATCCCACGGAGAAAATCTCCTGTTGCTCCATTCAAATGATCAAATGTTCTTGTGCCAGTGAAACTTTGCTGAGGCAACTTAAAGGGATAACTTTATTTTCATGGCTTGGTAAAGTAGACCGTAAAAATAAACTTTAATATGTTTTGGCATCAAACTTTCAACAGGAAGTCAAACTGCAGAATGAAATAACCAGAGCCACACACTTGGAAATGCTCACCCAGAAAGAAATGCCCCTAAAGAAAACGAAGACAGAATGATTTCTGTGACTACATACAGTGCAATAGGAGAAAACATAAAAGAATAATAAACAAAAGCTGGGGTATCTTTCAGAGTGATGGATTACTTAGCCAAACCTCTCACTAGTTTCAGAAGCTGCCCCACACCTCAAAACAGACTGGTCCACAACCAAAAAACCTAACCTACACCTCTGGGACAAAGACCCAAAGGGAAAAGATCCAAGGAATAAAGCAGCAAAGGGAAGTGGAAATCTCGAGGGTGAGATAAAAGCTGTAAAAAGAGAAAGAAACATTAGTGTCGAAGCTGTAGAATAAGTTAGAATAAATGGACGATTGAAGGCAAAAACAGGAACTAGGAATCCTAAACATAAAAAAACTGGGTTAAATATAAGATGATTTAAAATATAAAGAAATGAACTAAATCAATAAAACAAAATGAGAGGAAAAGATGTTAAATTAATTCAATTGGAGATAGAGATGAAATAAGGTAAGCAAAATATGACGACTTCAATGAGAGGGAAATCACAGAGTCGAAGTCAGTTTATCAAAAGTGATTTCACTGATCTCACACTTAACCTGAAGAGCATATTTTTGTCGCAGATAACCCATGCATGCACGGGGATGACATGAGAACTCAACACAGGAAGGCCCCTGCCTGGCCAGGAACTGGAACCAGGAACTCGGCTTGCTGTGAGGCAACAGTGCTAACCACTGAACCACCACCCAGCCCTTCTGAGATCCTCTTGTCTCAAAAGAAGGCATATCTGTGTGCACATCTCTGTCTGTGTGGCAGTTAAAGGAGACATAGTGACACTGAATTATTGCTTAAGGGGTCAAAATAGAAAATAATAAGTAAAATGGAAATTTAAAAATAAACAGAACAGAAAACAAAATTGATAAATAAAACCAGACCTCCATCTTTGTTCCCAGCCTTCATCCTTCAACCTTTATCCCAGGGATTTGTGGAGTCCTATTGTCTCATGTTATGACAATGGCCATTCTTCCATACCAACAATGAAATATTGATATTACATTGGACAATCAGTGTCGCTGGCATGTCATTTTCTGTCACTTTTATGTCTTTTAGTCAGTATATAATTGTTTTTTGTTCAGTATATGTATCTGCACTGTTTTTAGAAGGCCTGTTCGCTCACACCTCAGGGCTCTTACAGATGACAGCGGAGCCATTATCTTCATCCCAAGGTGGCTGCGGTGTAGTCTTTCCACTTGTGCAGTTAATGAGCCAATCCACATAGAGTGTTCTGTGTTTCTGTGTTCTGTGCCTCCATTTATGTCGCATCCTGAGTGAGTCTCCATGGCCTTGCATAAGTGCCTTCCATTAGACAGGCGCATACACACAAACTTAACAGTCCCAGGGCTCATCACCGGAGAGTGTGCAGAATAGTAAGTAATGGGATCTTGATATTAAGAAAGACATTTGAAAACAATTATTCAAATGGCTGTCTGCCTGTTGAATCTCCTAATCCCACAGCGAAGCACTCAAGCAAACACTCAACACCATGACCCTGTCTGAATTAGCATGAAGGGAAAAAAATGGAACACACCGCTCTGATGTTCAAGATGCTAAAATGTCTAGACTGCTCTCTGGTTTGTCACTCTCATGCTGCCTCTGAAAGGAAAAGGCTTTTTACAACATGAAGCAGAGGGAACAGATTTGTTGTAGCTTTTAGAGGTTGTCATACGTGGCATTTTTTAAAATGTCGAAAGGACAGCTCTTGTATCTCTGACAGACTTTCGTTGTGTCTAACAGGCGCTTAGCACTGAGTTTCACTCTGACCTAGCACTCGAACATCAGCAGAGTAGATGTAACATCCAGTTCTCAGGCTTAATGGGTGATATGCACTTGCCTTTACCACATTATTTGGTAAACCTCCCTCTACTGCTCAAGATTTAAAGGTACAGTCTGCAGAAAATAGATTATACAGCGGTTCAAAGTGGTCACATCTGAGACTAAAATGTGCCCTTGCTCACTCCTGTTGTTGGCGAGGCTCTTGCAATACAGAAGCATGAATCTTTATTTGTCCAACCTTTACGATTAAAAAAAAAAAAAAAATCCTGTCTTTCTAAAATTGTTTCCATGCATAAAAAAGACTCTTTTTTTCTCCTTCTCCTCCATCTGAACTAAGGCAGCCACTTACCAAATACAAAACACACTTGTTGCCATGACTGGTTTGTCTGTTCTAAGCTACTGTCACATGGCAAGCTGGCAGCCTCAATGGAAAAGGACCTGTTACTATGCAGATAATAAATCTCATTCTAAGTTGACATTACAAAATGTTAGGATACTAGTACACTACTTTAAGTGTTCTCAAGAGTATTATATCCTATTTCTGCCAAGTCTGTTTTGCTAAATGCCACCAAATACTACATACTGTACCTTAAAGGAAAGATATCAGTGGGTAAAAACATCAAGCCCTTAGACACCAACCTAATCAAATTTAGACAGCAGTGGAAAACATTTTGAGCAAAAATGTTGTATTGAAAATTTGGGAAATGATTCTGTGTCATTTAATTGAACTCTCAAATTGATGACCTACATTCACTGCTGGAACATTTTAGTACTGTGTTGAATCCATGTCTTCCAGAGAGAGCTGTCACTCTTTTCTAAAGATGTTAGCCATTTTATTTGCACAACCAGCCTTGTGACAGATATTAACTAACCATCAGTGTTTGCAGTGGGAAAAGTAATAAATAATAATTACCTTATTTTTTTTGCACTTTTAAAAACAGAGGTTTACAAAGTGCTAGACAAAAAGTCATAAAGCACAGAATGTCAGTGCATGGAAATGAAAACACATAAAAACAAAAGCTCAGTTAAAACAAGGCCTTAGAATTAAAGGCCATTTTCATGTCATAAAGATCCCAGACATACAAGAACTATGCAACATAAAGTGAGACCATGAGGACCAAAATAAAAACATACAATAGGTAAGAAAAGAAAATGCAATTAAAAAAAAAAGAAGCAGAAAACAGGATAGTAAATATAAAAAGAAATGAGCAAGAGAAAAACAATAAAAGGCCTAAAAGATTAAATAAGAAAAGACTAAGTATAACAAAAGCTAAAAAGACTGTAAAGCTGAAATGAGATAAAGGTAGATTTGTCTGTTTGTTCGGCAAGGTTGTTGGAAAGGTTTAATAACAAATTGATGAATGATCATGAAATAACATTCAAGTGACTGTGCCTTGAAAATAAAACCTGTAAGTACCTCTCTCTAACAGGACTGTATGATCAATATTTGGGGTAATTACCACTAAAACTGAGGCATATTGTGGTCATTTTGCATTTCTCTTTTGCATACTTGTAAGACTAAATCCCAATGACAGTGATTAACATCAGTGTAGGAGATATTTGCATTTAAATTTAATACTTAGCATATGAACAGAATGATAATTTGCTTTGAGTTACTGCTTTTTTTAGAAGTCTGCATGTGAGCATGTTTGCATTCTGACATTAGCATTTAGCCCAAGGCTCCACTGTGTACACCTTCAGAGATGCAGACAACCTTGTATTAAAAGAGTTGTGTCTTTCTATAATTGGAGCTCGAGTCAAGCTCCATGTATTTCTACCATATGATCAATGGCATTTTCTGTTCGTGCTTAAAAGATAGGAGCCGAACTCCAGAATAGCGAGTGCCTTCATGGAGCATATGTCAAAATGAAACCCCTTATTGTTCTCAGTCAGAGGTAGATGTAATTTTCACACCCACACATTTGCGGCTCATTATAGCCAGCCCGGTCTGAAGTTCAGATGACTTGAGGTTTACCCTTGCAAAGCCGGAATCTTCAGGGATATTTTTATAAGTCCCAACCAACCTATTTCATCAGCCGCCAAAATAGCTGCGTTCATATGAGTGTATCCCATTTCCATTCCAGGCAGTGGCAGTGATTGACGCGTCCTTGTTCTCTGGTTTACATTAGATGTGAAAATAATTGGCACCTGTATTCATGCATATGCTCTGAAGCCAGGGAAAAGCACAGCACCAGAGGTTTCATTTCACTGTAGAATCTGATCCTCTTTTTTATTCACTCCAGATGTGGAGGCATACTCATGAACATCTATTTGGAGTGGCTGTGTGGATTAAAACAGAGAAAAGATATGTCATGTCATCATATTCTATTCTTGCTGGCAGACCGAGATGAGAAGCTCTACACAGATATTTCTCTCACGAATATAGAAACCTTAATGCATATAGACTTTCAACTTAAGATATGGACTTGCATGAGTGCCTCTCCCATCCTTCTATCCCTCACCTCATCCTCTTCTCATCATCTCATCCTGCTTTCCCACTTTCCCTCTGGCCATCCCTGTAGCTAGTTACCACAAGGGTTATCCTATTGAAGTGCATTAAGCATCAAGTATCCCAGCCAGCCCTGACAGATTGAGTGTGATCTAGGCGGTTTAGTAGGGTGTGTGATACCCACAGAGAGTAATTGCGTGCGTAATTGCAGTCAGGGGAAAGGTAGAGCAGTAGGTCCTAAATTCATCCCTCCACCTGCCCTTAGGCTGCATGGACAACACTTGTACTGGTGTCTGTCTATTCTTTACACCTTCCTGTTACCACCCTCCCCTCCTCATCCCCCTCTCCACAGTGGCTGGAGGGGAGGTTTACCGAGGAGTCAGCAGTTGAGACGGCTGGAGGCAGAGTGGTGTCAGGGGGAGCAGGTGGAGCACTCGGCCAGGTCAAAGGAGCTCTGCTTGGAACTGAGGAGGCAGATGGAGGAGGAGATTGGGAGGAGGGAAGAGACACCCTGTGGATAAAATGAAAAGGGAGGCAGAGGAGGGGAGGGGAAGATCCACAAAGGGGAAGTGAGGAAAGCTGTATGTGCGGAGACAAGAAAATAAAGAAAAATGGTTAAAGCAGGCTCATTGTTTACTCTTGATGGGTGTACTAGTAGAGGTGGTACAGAGGTTAAGTCACGCTCATTAGCAACCAAAGTGTCAGCCTGTTATAATATAATAATAATAATAAGCTTTATAGAGCTCATTGTGAAACCAAGTTACAAACTTCTGTACAAGGGTCACAAATAAAACAGGCAGGTAAGAAAAAACACAAAAAACATCAAATTCATCAAGAGGAATGTCAAAAGTAACAAAGTTTTGTAAGTGAATTCTATAAAATGATTTAAATGGTTCCAATTAAAGTATTAAAAAAGACTCATCAATAAAACTTTATCCTAAGAAAAGATTTCAAAGTGATCAGCTGACTCTGCTGACCCCACTAAGACAGGCTCAACACAGCTGACTGCAACAACTTAGCAACAATTAGTATGCACAAATTAAACTCAACTTACAATTACATACAATGTCATATGGAGGATAAAGGGATTGCTGTGACGAGACAAATATTACAGTACATCATTTTTCTCTGTCCAAATGTTGAAAACAATAACTTTCTCACACTAAAATCATAATCACTCACTCTTTGCTTTGTGAAATGTTTTTTTAAAAGTCTGTTTTTACTGTGTACGGTTGCTCTTCACTGGCATCTACCATGATGAACAAAATACCTGAACTACAGTAGTTAGACATTATGCCAGTGATATGGTGATTTGCTTTGAAAGCTCCTAAAGAGGCCCTGATCTGAATTTCAGTCTGTTTCATAACCAGCTACAATCTCCCCAAAGGAGCTTTAACAGATGTTTTGTAAAAAGCTGGGTCAGCCGGTGAAGTTTGTATTGAAAATCTAAGACATGGCTTGATGCTTCATCACTACAGAGAGGGGATCCAGTTTCTGGTATGGTTTGGGTAAATGTTGCTCTTAAAAAACAGGGGTTTTCTGAGTGATCACCATCATCCTTTGACAAAATAAATCCATCCCAATGGGAATGGCCTCTGCGGAATATTCTCATGCAGCAAACACCAGAGTTAGAGTGGTTGGATTAGTGGAAAAATGTGTTGGAAAAATCCAGTTGGCTGTGATCTTCTACAAAAAGAAGCATTTTTTTTTTCTCTGGTTATTTGTTTATTTGCCACAATCCACTGTCTGCCCGATTTCAGTTTGTTTAATTTTTCAACAGCAAGCAGCTTCTCATTTCTAAAAATACAAATTACATAAGGCTGCAAATAGAAGCTAACATGGTGTTATCAAAGGAATAGTGACTTCAAACATAGCAATCCTAATTCACTCCCAAAGAGTACTTTTTGAAGAGATTTCTGCTGGAAAAATAAAATCTGATATGTTTTTTTCAGTACCCAAAATCAAAAGCCCACCCCTCATCTGAATGTGTATCCATGTACACAGTTAATTGTGCTTCTATCCTTATAAAAACTACTGTATTTTGCATCTATGTTTACTCTAATATTTTCGTCTCTAATGTTACATTTATGCACACAACTACAAAAGAAAAAGACACACTCGTGTCCTGTGCTTGCATTGTCCACTAAAAGTAAGCAGCAGTATACTGGAATGTCAGGCAGATTTGGTACACTTCACCCTGAGTTTAAATCATAGCATACATTCCAAATCTATTCTTACAAAAATTACATCCCAGCTGTGTATCAGTGTTAAGCTAAGGATTAAAGTCACTTTGTTTTTTCTTGGAAGCTGAAGGAAGGTTGGCGAGTTCAAGTTATTTCCTGCAAATAAGATATCTTGCCTATTACTCTAGGAACTGATTGAATTGCAAATCAAATGCAGTGTAACCTTGTGTTTCAGAGCTGCAGGGTTAAAGCATCAAGTTTAATGTTTGTGTGTAACATTAGAGTAAGATTGAGCTAAATAAGGAGCAGTTGTGTAATAGCACAGACCAATAGATACAAGTACCCCCATGGTTACAAAAAAGAGTGCCCTCATTGATGCCTTTATGGTGGAGAAAACATCATGAAGTGCTCTCAAGATTCCCTTCAATTAGGTACAATGTACATGTGTCTTTTGGATGCATTCCAGTAGGGAAAGTGTTTTTTTTTTTTTTTTAAAGCACCCTCTGTGCGCTCTGTCATTTGATCAAATGTAAACACAGTGCCCTCTTGAAAGCTTTGCAGTGGATGAAATATGTGTACTATTTGGATAAACTTAATGTGGATCGGTTGTAAATAAAGTGCCACCTGACAGTCTGCCAAGTAAATAACATGTAAATAAAGTACCTTCTGCATGTTCTTCACTTTTATCAAAAGTATGTGCTCCATGGTTACCCTTCTAGTAGAGAAAATGTAAGCAAAGCCCTCTCTGAAAACCCTGTCAGTCAACAAAAATATCGTGCCCACTTGAAGCCGTTTTACTGGATAAAATGTGTGTGCTCCTTGGATAAGTTTCTGGTAGATCAAATGTAAATAAAATACCCTTTAGATGCCCTTACATCAAATATAATGTATGCATCCTCTGGTTCCCCTACCAATGGATGAAAAATATGTGCCCTTCAGGTGCACTGCTCGAGGATGACATGTAAACAAGGCACCCTCTTGGTACCATTCCAGTTGTTGATGTATGCTTCTTGAATGCAATTCTGGTACATAAAATGTTAACAAAGCATCTTCTCGATGCCCTTGCCATCAGTGAAATTCAATAGTCTCCTGTTGAAAATTTAATGGTATTATCAATGTTTGGTTGTCAAGCAAGGTGACTTGTGTTTATTTCTCTAGAGAGCTTTTTTTTAAGCAGCAATTAATAAAAGGGACTTTATCTTTTGATAACATGTTCAAGCTACATCACATTTCCCAGTTTTAAAATTACCATATCAAAATAACAGATCTGATTCTATCAGAATGTGAGCATGATGCAGGAAGCAGAATCAGATTTTTTTTTTGTGTGTGTATTTAAAAGTTTGTTTTTTCCTTTTACATGAATAGAAATTTCCCATTAGAGGACCCACAGACATTTCTCGTGTTACTTTTGTCTCCCTTATGTCTGAATGATTCTTACACAGGGATCAGATTGCACACCTGTTTTTTTTATTTTTTTTTATCCTACTTTTCTTTTCACGAGGCTAGAATCCAGCCTGTGCAATAACTTCATGATGACAGAAGGCCAAGAAGAGACAAAACATGAAGAGCTGACATCATGTTCTTAAGCATGCTGCCGGAGGCAGATCTTTGTTAATTACCACGTTTGTGCGCTAGTGCCCCACAGCATACAGCAGATGCCCTTGTGCCACTCCTGCCTCTCAAACAGCCTGAGTACTTTATTAGGAGTTTGGTTTGCATCTGAGGTTAGAGAATGTGTGCAGTCAGTGTGAAATCCTCTATCCTCCTCCACAAGTATGGCAAAACAGGCACAAACACACAGACTGCTTAAGTATACAAATGTGGGAAGATGTTTGAGGAAGGTACAAACTGTCAGGTACAAATTGTTTACTGATGCAGAATCTGCGGATCACTCAGTATGATCCATATGTGTGATCTGCACATCACATGTTGCACAGCCCTGCACCTCTCCTAATTTAATCTCCTCCACCCCCTGCCTCTCTCTCTGTCACAGAAAGATATATATGTGCACGTGTGTGTGTGTGTGTGTGTGTGTGTGTGTGTGTGTGTGTGTGTGTGTGTGTGTGTGTGTGTGTGTGTGTGTGTGTGTTTGTTAGCAGGCAGGGGAGCAGTTTTCACTGCAGCACTGTGTGCGTGTAAAAATGAGGAAGCTCACAGGGACAGACAGATGCTGAAGGATAAAGATGTGCAGCTGAGATCTATCAACTGGCAGGCAGGCGAGGGTGCCATGCTCCGACTCCGACCCACACCCCTCATGCACACACACACACATTTGTGCACCACCCTTGGTGTGAATTTCATTCCCATCAGGGTGCATGTTTTCCTGTTTGGGGTCTGTGTATTGCCACTGTGGGTTTCTGTGTTATGTTCGAATATCCTCAAACTTAACCCCTACATGCATAATGTTAACTGTGTGCTTCATGTAATTGATTATGCTTGCAGCTATACATGCTGTGTGAAAATGATCCACATGCTTGGTTTTGTGCAAATGTGTGTGTGTGCATATGGGTATTTATAGATCATGATGTGTGTGTGTGTGTGTGTGTGTGTGTGTGTGTGTGTGTGTGTGTGTGTGTGTGTGTGTGTGTGTGTGTGTGTGTGTGTGTGTGTGTGTGCGGTCTGGCAGCTGGAGTAGACAGTAGCTGAAGTCACCAGGGAGCGGATGCGGTTATGAAATAGAGTTGAAGGTCGGTGCAGTAAATGAGGTCAGCATCAATAAATAAGCTTTAATAACCGCCAACTTACCAGCTTAACAAATGTGTCTTCAAACTCCTTAGGTTCACATTTCACCTACAAAGTACATTCAGTCGTTCAACACTGGAGCAGATCTGATGTAGGTAGGTGGTAACTTAAAGCTCTGCAGTTTTTAAAAATGACTCATTCTCAATACACACAAACACAAATGCCAGCGTGAGGCGCATTTCTGCCAGTTTTCCCCACACACATAGATTCCCAGACAGAGCAGAAGGTTTGTTTTTCATGCCAACTCCACCTCTGAACTACTGTTGTCTATAAACCAGTCTGTCTTCCTCCACTACATTTAGCTCTGTCATCTGCCCTGCCAAGGTTTTGGGAGGTCAGCTCAACAGAAACAGCTCCATCTATGCTGTCTTTTGCTTTTTTTGGTTCCCTCTCTCCATGACTGCCTCTATAAAATCTCTGTGCTGTATCTGTTGCTTGTTTGGATCCCATAACCAGCAATTACAATTTGTATTGAAAGCATGCTGTAATTTTGCATAGCAGAGAAAAAGCTGCACTTTTGTCTTACTTGCAGCTTGCAGACCTTTTTCTAGCACCTACCAGGCAACTCATCTTCTCTGCTAAAGTACCTTTGAGCAAAACAACAAAGCCTATCTAGCTTTAGGTCTGCAGTTCTTGTAAACCTGACTTTTCTATCATCTTTGTTCCTCCCTCCCTGTGCTCTCCTCTGTCTCCATCTCACTTTCATTTCCTCTCTCTCCCTGACAGTGCTGCAACAGCAGGAGGTGTTGCTGGTGCATTGAGTGTTTCCCCCCACTGTTGTTTTCAAAGTGAAATATTTTCCATGAAATGTATCACAGGTCTCTTTCTCAGTTCCTCTCTTTGCACAGTTCTATAATTGTGTTGTTATGCAGTTAGAGTTTGGGGAACTCAAGGTCTCAGCATTATGCTGAAGCAGCCAGGCAGGGCAGGATACGTTTTTGAGTTAAAGAGTCACATGAGCCCAGGAACCACATTTTGCTTCGATTTAACACCTTGTGTCTTTCACTGGTTGTAATCCATGATCTCCAGATCTCAAAACAATGTTTTGTAGATTTAGGGTTGCAGGCCATATTAAAAGAAAAGTCCAAACTGGGGCAGCAGATTATCAGATATCCTGGCTTTAAATCAATGTGTTTCAATTTCAGATAATCCTACATTTCCCTTAAAGCAATGAACTATCTGACTATCTAACTATGCCCTGCTCTTTCAAACAGAAACTAAGAGAACTTACTGTCACAAACTTCAAATTTAAAACCTGAAATAACACAAGTGACATTGCTTCGACACCCTCAGTTTTCCTATGAGTTATTCAGATGGTCCTGTCAGAGGGACAAATGACATCAAATAATAGTATTAACCTGCTCATTTTTTCTCCTTTAGCATTTTGAGGCTTTGTTAAAATGGTGGAATATTTCTTTGAAGACCTCCACAGCATGAAGGAGACACAGAGTAACATACTGGTTATTTTTCAAGAGCAGCTCTGAAGAAGGTGTATGGATAGAAGAAAAGTTAGTAAACTGAGAAACCGTTGAGTTAAATGTGAACCCTGAAAAATTTAGACAGAAGAGCTGATCTGGTCTAAAAGGCCACACCATTACTCTGACATTCAGTCCAGTCAAACTTCAAGTAGTAAAACTCCCACACGGGGGCAGTACTGCCACAGTTTTGATGGTTTTCCTCCCCTCCTATCATACATGTTACTCTCAGTGTGTATGTAACAGTGTATGTGTAGGTGAGTTAGCTTACTTTTGGTGACAGGGGCCTCAGTGTAAATAGTGGTGTGTGTGGCCCCTCAGTGGAGCCTGTCTCCCAGCTGTAACCTGTACCCCATCAAGCTGGCTGATTCACTTTGAAGTGAAGGAAGATGCTGAGACTCTTCCTTTTTCTTTTTGGACAGGGAGGCTGAGTGGTCCACATCCTTCTTTTTCTTTAGACTGGTGTGCAGACTTATGGGTAATATGTGATATCAGCCTCTTTAAAGAAGGACTTTTATTTTAACAATACTTACAAAATGCTAGTCACTCATATTTTGAGTGTGGAATTGGAGTGTGTATTTATAATCTTTTTAAGTAGCACATTGAGGCGAATTTCATCCGTAGTAAACTTTAAATACCTCTGTAAGGTCCTGTTGCTTTGCTCTGACATTTGTAAAATATTCCCCTAAAACTCCAGCTGGACTGTTTTCCATTCAGCTCTTTCCTAGTTGCCACATGTGATTCCCACTAAATGCATGGAGGGCGCTCGTGCTCTTCCGCCATGGCGCTCAGCAGAGGATGGCGCACGTTGGCTAGCGTGTAAAGAGGTGGGGGGGCTCTTCTTCGGCGTTTGAAAGGAGGCAGAATAGAGCGCCAGGGAGTCCAGAGGCCCGAGTTGGGGGGCCCCTGAAACTCAGAGAGGAGGCGAGAGGAGGTGCTGAAAGGGACTCGACACCGCCCCCCGAAAAAGCCTGGAAGAATTGCGCTCCGTCAGTGCGCCCATGCCTGCCAGTCGGAGGATGGGGATTTTTTTCCCATTCATCCACGTCCCCTTTTTCCCTCCGCCTTCTTTCAAACAAGCCAGTCGGTCTGTCAATGTGCTGCGAGCATTAGGGCAAGTCAAACCAGTGGGATTTTGAGGCAGAGACACGGATGAGATAACGAATGAAGCAAGCGCTTTCCTCTGGCCGAGAAGCGACGCGTCCAGCTCTCCAAATGATGCGCTGCATCAGATAGACGTCAATTTCCACAGGGACTGATGCGTTTAGCTCGCATCTTATTTTTTTAATCACATCACAAGTTTCGCGTTGGCCTTTATGTGACATGATCACAAGAGGGATGCTTTCTTAGCTCTTTGGTTTGTTTCTCTCAGTTTTCTTGTGTTGAAGCTTGATTTGAATCAAGGACTTAACGCCGATTTGGACCTGAATTGTTTTTATGTTGTTTTATTTTTTATTTTTCAAGGAATCCGTTTACGAAGGATTTGCGGATTTACAACCCGTGTTCAACCTAAGTGTTTGACAAAGAAGAGAAAAGGATTCTAATGCGCACTCACTAAGCCCGCTGAGCATCAACATGTCTTTATGAGGATGGAGCTGTGGACACGAGTGGCATCTTATCCATTTTAAACGCTTCACCTTCACAGTTTGGGCATGAGATTTTGAAAGATAGAGAATAATTCTTTCCAGTCCTGCCTTATATGTTGGGAGGTAGATTTTGTTGCAAGACAACAAGGTAATGGGAGAGAAATCAGACAGAGTCGGCACAGAGAACAAGGGAACATTGTTCGGAAAAAGACAATTAGGGCGCACCGAAAGGCAGCAGAAATAGCTCCTAGGTGGCGATCATTTTGACGAAAATTCGATTCTTTGGAGTTATTTTTGAGTTGAAGAGCACAGCTTCGGAAGAAAGGAGGACTTATTACAAATTAATGGGAAAGTCATGGGATTGGCACTGAATTAGTACGATCGTGGACGCGCAGGAAAACGGTCGTTTCTGGACACCCAGGCACACGGATTGGACAAGTTTCACCTGCACGTTTCTGAGTCTGGTTTCGGTTAGATTTGATACATTTGGATCCATGAGGTTGTCTGAAACAGGCTTTCACTTAACACTTTGACTGCCTCTACCTATAGCTTACTCGGCTGTAGACGCACATCTATTGTTTTGAGAGTCTCCCTGCAGCAGCATTGAAACAGAAAATAGTGCCCTTATCTTTTAAATGGGGCTACATATGCTGGGTGTAAGGGTTGAAATGGCGTGTCGAAGAAGTGGGAATGCATTGTGGATCCTGCTGGTATTTTTACTGGATTTACTGGGTACAACGGCCAGCAATATGGAGCCTATCTACTGGAATTCCCTGAACGAAAGGTAAGAGCAGTTACCACTTGCAGACCTTCACGTTTTACTGGCTGCAGGTTAAAACTTGAAGTGTGCAGCCCACAAGAGGGAAAAAACTAATGGAATAATCACTTTAATTGCACGTTTGTAAGCTGACATACATCTTGAGTTAAGAGAAGGGGATTTGGAGACCATTTCATAACTGGAAAGTGTGTAAAAGTGATGTAGCCACACATAAGACACCAAAAAGTTCAAGAAGGGCACCACTGTACTACAGATTACAGGCCCACTGTTACGCCATGTCTTCATATTTTCATGTGGCTATCTAGTTTAAAAATTCCTTGACTTTCCTCCCAACATAACATCGTTCAATCATCATTGTTTACAATCTGACAGAGCTTCAATAATAACAGTGAAATCTGATAAATGTATACACTTGGAGCACAAACAGGCCGCTCACTTTCACAGCTGCCCTGAATTTGCATTGATTGTTGTGGATAAAGCAGGTGTACTTGTTGTGGCTATAGTCCCTGTATGTCTGGGAAAACAGAGCCTTTGCAGGATAATCAAGATGTGTGGGATGCTCTAATTGCAGTTGCTGGATGACCTTGATTAAAGTCTAGGCCCCGGCCTACAGGCCTCATGAACAGCCCTTCTGCCCACTCTGCCATGCACGCTCATTTGCATTTTTTTTCTTGCCTCTGGAGAAGGTGTCAGGCATTAGCTGAGGAAATGTCATTTTAAACACCTCTCGGCCGGCTGGCTTAACGACCGACACCACTTTTCTCACACCTCTGCCAATTTCCCACTGTTTGAATGGCCCTCCTTGAGGGTAGGTGGGTTGGAGGGGGGACTATGGAGAATAATAAGGCAGCTTGTATGGCTATGACAGTAGGTTTCAATTCTGCAATTCCTGACTCAATTTCTCTGGAAAAACTAGGACAGTGGCATTTTTTCAGCTGAGAATTTGGGCCGCTGAGCTTTCAGCGCTGAAAGAACACTGATCCCGAGGAACGACCTCTTCTTCCAACTATGCAAACATGACTCATTTTTCTATGAATACAAAGAAACAAACACACAAAAAAAGACTTTCTTCGAAGGTGTACTAAACCTTGCCACCCCAGCTCACACACCTACCAGGGACTTTTTCAAACACTAACAGGCTTTTAATGTGTCCATGGGCTGTGGGTTATGGCCTGCCCACTTTCTCCCCTCTCCACAGATGTGACTATGCGTGGGCCCCCACTGTGGAGCCAGGCTTGGAGCCCTTAATGAGGGCTTTTTTTGTCAGCAGTGGGTGGATTCACCCAACAGGGAACAGAATCGGACACAGGAGGGTAATTTTCACTGAGAAGCTAACAGCTGCAGCTTTTGAGGCCTTACAGGTGATTGTCTCCTAATGGAGTTTAGTGTTAGGTGGGTGTCGGGGCTTAGTGAATGGGCCTGGCTTGCAATTAGATGGGTGGTGGCTTTGACGCCATTCTCCATATTCCTTTCCACAGATTGGCTTACTCATATACTCAAAATACAAAGCCTATTGTATAGGATGAAGCTTATTCATGAAGCTTCCCATTCACAGTTAATCAGCTTAGTCATTCCTCCAGTTTATTTTCTTGGCTCTTTTACACACTTCCATGTACTTGTTTCTCCCCGCTCTCAACATGACAAGAGCACTACTCTAGTTTCAGCTGCCTCGGGGCGAAATCGGTTTTGGCCCTGGGCTGAAATATGTTAAGGGCCCATGCTTGTCCAAGTAGTGTATATCTTCCAAGGGCGGAATCCTGAGCCCACACACATCTGGTTTGTACTCCTGAAATGAGGCGAAAAGTAAGCAGAAGCAGTAGTCTGTATCAATCAGGTGCAGGAGCACATGTATGGTTCACATCTTGTCTGTGTAGCAAATGGTCTGTCACGTTGTTAACCTCCAGACCTCTGCTGGATGTGCTGCTTTGAAGTTCTGACCGTCCACCTGCACCACCTCCTCCACCTCTCCTTCCCATCCTTCTTTCCTTCCACCTCTGTGAGCAATTTTCAGTTCCTTTTCCCATCCTCTCACTCTCTCCACCTTTCACCCTCTTCCTTACATTTTCCTCTTTTCAAGGTGCCTTCTCATGACTCTGTTTCCTCCACCAGCCCCTTCCATTCCCGCCCTCTTTTTTTCTCTCCTGTCACTTTCCGTCTGTCTCTATCTCTACCTCGCTCCGTCAACCCCCCCAACCCAAACGCAGTGACCAGACGTAGCAAATTGGAAACATGTGTCACATCCAGCCACTAATTATAGCGCTACAGCAGCCACTGACACACTCAGAGATGTGTTAGGAGTGACAGGGTGAGGAGGAAAAGGGGGCACCCATGCCTCTGAGTCCATCCCCTGATTAAATCTTGTAATAAATAATGGCTAAAATGATCAGACTGATGTAAGTCATTGTAAAATACAGTATCAAAATGCCATCAAGTGCAGCATCCACCCTTTTATTGACTGTTCCATCAATTGAAATTACTACAGCCCTGGCAGAGGGAAAAAAGACAGAGGTGTTCAGGGAGGAATATAAACAGAGACAGGTGCCAGGAGGTGAATGAGAAACAGAAGGAGCCACAAAGGGAGCAGAGTGGGGGGAGAGACAGTCCTAACCCTAAGTAAATCAATACCAGTTAAGTCTGAAGTGCCAATACAGGTTCTGCTTGAGGAAGAGCGAACTGAACCAGAACGATCACCTTGGAGGGAGCTTCCCCCTCAGACATACATTATCCTTATCTCAGCATCTCCTATTATCGGCCTTACACGGGTGGCCTAATGAAAGATCGAATCTTACATTACTGCTCTGGAGTTTGGCGGAGGTTGAGGCGAACTGGGTGCTGGAGTGGCAGGTGACCCATGCACACATGGGAGTTGAGACTGTAGGTCACACTGATGGACAAACACACACAAAGAAAATAGGGCAGGGCCGTAAATGGCTAGAGAGTTTCTGCAGAAAATCAGTTTGCCCCACGCTAGCTTGATGTTGCTTGTTTTGGTTTAACCAGGAGATAACCTAATAGTCCCCAGCTGACAGGGGGACTACTGCTGCCAAGCATAGCATAGACAGACATACTTTTGTCAAGAAATTGGTTATCCTCTGGTGCTTGAATCCTGCTTCAGTGAAATTGCATAATTGAGATATAAAAGTATGCGGTATAAGCTTCATTTTTGGTGATATAAAACTGAAGGCTGAACGACAGGTGTTTTGTATCAAATAGAAGTGGTGAAAGAGCTCGAATCCTTTACCCTTTGAAGCTCTTGTCAGGAGTGTTTTTGACATTGATGAAATTTATATTGATGCCTTTCAAGGTATCCAAAAGCAAATGGGACAAGAGAAGATTGATCATCTGAATATTGTCCTTTTTATTCCTGAAGCAGTAAACGCTCTCAGTCTGTATTATTATAAATGTTTTGTTGTTGTTGTTGTTTTGTTACTGCCATTTTCATCCAGTTAGTTGAAATGGTGAGTAAACTGTTTCAACTTTAGCAAATAAAAATGGTCAAATGATTTATGAAATGTTTACTCCTCTCACTTATTTTCATATGTTTTTTTCATTGAAGTATTAAAAGTATTAAACGAGTGATTAGCTTGAATAAATGTAGATGTTATCAAATCAATGCGTTATTGTGTTGGATAATTGTGATCTCAGTATCAGCCAGAGTAATCAGGATGAATAGGAAGTGATTTTAGCAGAGGGATGTTTGGACTGTGGTCACATCTCCTATCGCAGCATACGGACTTTCTTAGCCTTTGGCTCTTTTGCAAGTTAAAACACAGCGTCTTTTCTCGAGGCCAAAACCTCCCATCCACCCTTACCTCCACTCACACTTGTTCTCCCACTCCTCCCTCTCCTCTCTTTCCATGCTTTGGTAAATGGCTGTAGATTATTGTAAACGCCTGCTGAGGGTGGGTGTCTCCTCGCTCGGCGCTCACGGTGACTTGTAATACAACTTTTCCCCCTAAGATCCACATTAAAATTTAATCCCCCCTTTTCCAGTTTCTCAATAATTCATTAATCGCTGGCTAATTGGCGCTGGATAAAAGACCAGCTAACTAGGCTAAGTGTTTCAACTACAAAAAAACCTGAGAGGACTTGGGGGGGGGGGGGGGGGTGACTGGGAGTCTTTTAGGCATTCTGGGACTTAGTGTGGGGAGTGGGATACGTGTTAGTGGGTCAAACAGGGCGTCTTATCAAAGCGCTGCATTCCAACACCCGTTTATCGATTGTTTGTCCACACCCAGTTTCACCTCTGTAAAAAATCCACCCGTAGGTTTCCCACTCATGAATAATTCATGCATGCACAGAGGCTTTTCTGGGCTGTGTGGATAAGTAAGCAAGAGCCTGTTAAGCCTACACGCATCCTTAGGCTAAATGATTAGAGAATATCCACTGGGTAGTTTTTTTTTAATTTTTACACCGAGGCAGAGTAAAAACAAGAGGAGGAATGTCACGGAGAGAGCAAAAGAGAAGGGAAGAATATGCACCATATTGCTCGAGCTGCCTGTTAAAGCAAGCAAGCATCAGCAGCCCCCTCCTCCTATCCCAGTCCCCTCTCACTTTCTTTTCTCTTCCTACCTCCCTCTCTCTCGGTGAAAAAGAGGAGTGTGTGTAAGTTTACGAGCTGAGAGCAACAGGAGCTGTGAAAAGAGGTTTCAGCTGATGTGGCAGAATGGAAAGGCCAGGGGAAGGAGAGGGAGAAGGCAGCCAATTCAACGAGAGGCTGGGATCTTTTCTTTCTTTCTTGTTTCGTTTCTTCTTTTCTTTCTTGAGCAGATGGACGCAGGGCTGTAAAAAAAAACAGACATGTGAACAGACAGATCTGTCACAGCCACATGCTCTCTCCAGATGCCTCCACACACATGCAGAAATGACCCTCAGGGGCAGGACCTCCTCTCTTGTCCATGTCAGACATGTGTGTAAATAGTGTGTGGTCCTCATGTATCTACTTTGTTGCATGTGCAAGTGAGCATTTAACATACGCTTTTAAAATCAGTTGGTAAACACCAGCTAGGGACGTGCGCACACACAGAAGAGGTGACAACATTGGCAGGCGTCACGGGCTGTTGTTCTATTCCGAATTCATTCATTATTTTATCACTCGATTATAAGTTTATTTGGCAGGGGCAGTGTGCATTCATCAACATCATAACAGCTATAAAGCGCTGTTGTAAATATGCTGGGGTTAGCTAAAGAACTAATTTACTTGCCCAGTCCCCAGGGCTTTAGAAGTGACTTTGGGATTTTGGTAATTGTTAAAAGTGCTGATGATTAGGATGAAGGAGATTAAAAGCGTGCGGCTGGCTGAGCGAGTTCAGGATGTTGGAACACATACAGGAACAAGTCTTCCCTGAAAACAGACACACACACACACACACACACACACACACACACACACACACACACACACACACACACACACACACACACACACACACACACACACACACACACACACACACACACACAGTGTGGAGTAGTGGAAGTAGTGGTAACAGTAATCCAGGCCTCGGGTCTGAAGGGGTCACATGTGTCCCAGCATCACTGGGCAGATTGTCCTGGGTGGCTGAACCCAGAGCCCCTTATAGCAAAGCCAGCCAACACACACATAGACGCTCACACACACACATACATTGGCCTCTCATTAGCTTGCTTCACAGCACACCCTGCCTAAGCAGGATCATCCAATCCTCCTGGCAGCATTTGGACTGGGCCAGGTCAATCCTCTTCCCCTGGGTGACACAGAGACTGGTGGGATGAGAAGCCATTATGAAAGTGTGTCTGTGTGGACTTCATAGGCCAGGGGTGTGAGCAACATAGAGGCAACCTCTGTCTGTCACACTCGTCATCACTCTCTCTATCTGTCCTTTTACTCACATTGCAGTCCCTCTGTCCTTTCATCCTCCTTCTCCTCTGTCATTCCTCCTTCGTCTTCCCCTCCTTTGCTCTTCAGTTTTGTTTAGGCTCAGTATCACCAGACTCCCAGCTCTGCTGCAGCTCTCCACATCTTCTCAACACTGGGATGTATTTTAGCTGCAGCTTCTGTGGCTTCGGCAGTGTTCCAGTAGATGGGGAAGCAGCAGGAGGGAGTTGATGCCGTTGTCATTTTGTGTGTGTGTGTGTGTGTGTGTGTGTGTGTGTGTGCGCGCGCATGCACATGTGCGTGCAGATTCAGTTCTGTGACAGAGGAGGTGCTAGCAAGTGTGTTTGTGACATGAATACTAAGTTGTGCATTAAGACCTCCAAGTTATTCTGATGTTTCCCATGAGCAAATTTCCATTTATAGAAGAAACCTTATTTTTGTAGTTAATAAAGTAAAGCTGAATTTGCTCAAACCTTTTTAAGGACTATTTTATGAGTAAGTTAAAATTTTGTAGTCCACTGTGGCAAACAGAATTATGCATGCTTGTTTCTAAATACAGTCTCAAGTATGTATAAGAACCTCAAAGAGCTGATTCCTTTGAGGACATGTTGAAATATTTGTTGTGTTTTTAAAAATTTCTTTCATTTTTTTTTCACCTTATTTGAATGAGTAAATATTTTGAGACTGTCCACAATAGTAATTACCAAACTGAATGGAGACTTTTGCTACACTGTGTTTTAAAGGCAGTGTGAGGGATTTGTAACTGTCAGGAAAAGAAAAAAGGTCATCATAGTTACATAACATAATTTCTCTGCAGTTAACAAGGAGAAATGTGATCAGACTAAGGAAACAGCATTTTGATACTTTTTTTACTGCAAATCTTCACTTGCACAAAACAATAAAAAAGCAGTTTTCCTTTTTCCACAGTAAGCACCAACGTTACCTCAGAGCCAAAGTCCCCCACAGCAGTTTTAAACTCTTTTCAGACATGCACAAAGTTCCTGAACATTTCCTAGTTATCCTGTCAGTTTTATGTGTGAACACAAACAGTAGAATTTATCACCCTGACTTTGAATATTTATTACTAACACCCTTGTATGATATGGGCTAAAGTGCATGTCTGCTAATGTGGAAATGCGGCAACAAAACTTGGAAAGGGGTGTTGCTGGTTTTTATTATGCAACTGGAAGTTTGTCAAGTTGAGCTGCTTAGTTGAAGATGGTGAGTTTGCACGATTTATGAATATTTTCAAGAAAGAAACAGGGCTTAGAGTTCTGGAGGAGTAAGCTAAGAATGCACAAATCTCAGATTTGAAACTTTTTAGAACTTCAAATTGTAGCCGAGGTGTTTCTCTATCAGAATGTTTAGCATTATGATTAAGATTTCAGGTGAGAGTAATACTCACTGGTCACATGTCCATGATTTTGGCTTGATGCATAGAGCGGCTAAATAGGAAACACCATTTGAATGAACACCAGAGTTAATCAGGAAAAGCTACATATTTTTGGATGAAAGTAACATGAAAAGGTGCTTACAAGAACTTCTGCTGACTTTCCTTCTCCAAGGAAATCTGTTCATGCTTTAGGTACGTTCCATTACCTGTCACCTTAATTTAGAAGCAAAAACTCATTGTAGAAGTCTATGGTTTCTCTGTTTGCCAAAAGGGACTTTTGGATTTCTGTACAGCAATCTGACAATGAAAAGACAGGAAAACAATATGAGGTAAATAATGGGGGTGAAATAAAAAAGGAAAATCAGGTTCAGATTCTTTACCCGTGCACATTAAAAACTAATAAACATGATTGTCTTACCCAGCAACACGATTGAGATGAGTTTTTTATTAATCCGGGGAAAGTCACAGACACTATTTCATGCTATAGGTTGCTTATCATGGCTGTTACTGATGTCAATCCTTAATATTACAAAATAACACAGTATCAAAACACTAGTCCGACTGTGTTAGAATTGGTGCACTGTAAATTGGTGATTGGAAAGATGTGTTATCATTTAGGAAAGATAATGGTGTTGGTCTGGTTAGGTCAATTTGAGATCAAAATGCCTGATTAATCAGGCCAATAGATTAATTGTTCTGTCTCTAGTTGAGAGGGAAACAAAAATGAAATGAAATTAAAACATACATGAAAGACTTAAACCAAACCACAGTAACCCAGTGGTTTAAATCCTGGATACCGCAGGACTATGCTAGCTATCTGATGTCAGAATCAGTCTCCTAAGATCCCCCCATGACTCCCCTGTCTGGCAGGCGGAGCTTCACATTGTGAGCGACATGTGGGAACATTTGAGTCAAGTAAATTCCTGGGTCAGAGCTCTTGAAATGTTCTAGAAACTTTCAAGGAGTCATCCCTGAAAGCAGCTTTACTTTGAGGTGTTTTCACACCTGCACTCCCCTCAAGATGTAGTCCTGTTTTGCATAGCCATACACATTGTCATGCAGAACTTGTAAAATGCAAAACAAACAACAAAGATTTTGTCCTCTATCTGCCAGTCACTTGTTTAACGGCCAAAGTCCATCCTCCAGTAGTTTCAGCTTTTTTGTCTCCTCTCTTCATCAGCAATGAAACTCCATCACTGTCTTTTTCTGTCTGCCAGTGGACGTCCGTGCCGTTCTTTGATTGGACACCAGCCTGAAAATGATTTTGGGACCAAATGTTAAAGAGGGAGTGTGTTTGAGTGTCTACATAAGAGAGACAGATGAGCGGATTTGCTAGTGGACAGCTGTGCCTTGTCACAGCTGGAGTTTTCATGAACATCTTTGACTAGGAGGACAGCAGAAGTAGAAGAAGTGAGTGTTGCTGGGGTGAGATGAGGGAAAGGTAGAGAAGAGGAGAGGTGGGGGGTCAGAGAGGGAAACAAAAAGCTTGAAAGACAGTGAGGGGAAAGCGAGCCAAAAGTGAGATGGATGGTTAAGGAGTGCGGCTGGCTTTGACAGTGGTACTAGCTGATGTGACACAACCCAGACAGGCAGAGTGAGTGATGATCTGTAGGTCACCACCATGACTAGCTGCTTCCTGCTCACATACAATCGAGCCGACCCCTCATTCCTCATTACTGACACGTCCCATAATATTTATCCCTGTGAAGTCCAGCATGAAACCTGGTAAGCTTTAGAGGAATTCACTGACTTCTTGAGCTGAATGAGCTCTTTGATCAACTTTGCGCGGCACGATTAAGAGACTGGCAGCTGTTTCCCATCTCTGAATTTTCAAGAGATCATATAATAAGATGCTACAAACCCAGAGTGTGCGAAAACTTCACACAGTGTGCGAGAATCAAAGAGGCAGAAAGGATGCCAAATGCCTCATGGCAGAACAGTGTGTTGATCGTCTTAATTTGCCAAAAGCTAAATCAATTCCTTTAAAAGAAAGCTCTTTGTTCCACTGAATAATCAATATTTGAAGTTCATTGCACACCAGGATGTGCTGTTATTCAAATTTAGCTCTCAACCTATACCTTTACTCAGTCAGCCTAGGCTACCTCCACTTCACTAGCTAATTTCTTTTTTTTATTGAGGAGAATTTCATGAGTTGTATTGTGAGCAGGAAAAAAGAAGGATATAAATACAGTGGATGGAAGACGCTCATCTTCTCTGTGGCAGAGTAAGAGTAAGACTCCTTTTCAGGAGTCAACTTTTATTCTGCTCTTTTGAGGTTGCTGTCAAATGGTGTCTCTGCTTCGTCTTTGATGGAATTCATCCCAAGCAGTCGTTGGAGAGTTTGGAGTCCTTGCTCTTTGATTCTGCAAAATACACTAAAAACCTGACATTCGCCGGTGTGCCCTTCTTTTGTTGTTCCGCACTGTAGCAGAACTGGAACATAGTTTAGCATTTGTTTGGTACAACAAAAATGTACTGTCAAACATCGAAATGGACCTGGAGACGCAAGAAAAACAGCAAATAAGGTGCTTTTGCAAGTGACAAGGTGGTTAGAGGTGGCATCTCCTTTAAATATCTCTTTTGCATTATATTTTTGGCATTAGAAGCTGTTATCCAGAGAGTTGCAGAAAAACACTGAGCTGCAAAAATAAGTGCACATGAATCACTGTGCCTGCGAGGACTTTGGTTAACAAAGCAGAGCAACTACTCACTCTGCAACTACAAAAACAATACGTGGCTTTCATTTGTGAGTGGGGAGATTGGAGGGGGTGTTGGTCCTCTGGCTGTTGCAGTGTATGTTTGGTCTGCTGTGTGGGAGATGTAAAGACCTGTTACTCCTAAGTAAGATAATCTTTACCCATTTACTTACAATGGGTCAGAGATGATCCTCATGCTAAGAGGCTTTAGGCGGAAACCCTGTCCAGCTTTGCCCCACTGCTGTAACCACCAGTCATTGTGAAACTTGGCTGAAAAATAGACAAACATTTATTACCCCATATAAGAATCCAGCTCCTTACCTCAGATCTCTTTGTGATGTTCTCCATCACTAACCCCTGGCACCTTGATTATTTTTCCAGGCTCGAGCTTTTTTCTCATCAGATGCTAGTGTGTGTGTGTGTGTGTGTGTGTATGTGTGTGTGTGCACATATGCATAGTTCTAATTAGGAGGTAAAAAAAAAAAAACGTACATTGAACCTAGTCCATCTGGCTTTGGCATTAGCCCATCACTCTTACAGTCTATAGGGAAAACTGACCTTGGCTAGTTGTGCAGAGTAAAATCATGCACCACTTCCTGGGCTCTGCACTGGATATAATTTAAGTAGGATTGATGTTAATAACTCACCATTAAGATGGAAGTGTAAGATTAAGATGAATTGTTCACTTTTGGATGCAGAGAGTCTGGGCTCCATGTGAGGTAGCTTGGTTGTTTTCAGTTTGTAGAGATCATGTACTGAGATTGCTAGCACAAGTGTTTCCATTTAAACTGCTAATGTGATTTAAAAGCTTCTCACTTGTGGTTAAGCACAAATGCATTTTTGTCTCAAGGTTGACATCTAAAACTGTGAAAAAAGCAACATTTTCATTTTTTTGAGTCTTAACATCAACCCTGTCTGAAAAGAATACTTCAGTATTTTAGAAACACATGCCTGTTGGCTTCCTCGCTAAGAGTTAGATGAGGAGACCAAAAGTCCCACAGCAATGTCTTGTCTTTGCATTAGTACTGGAACCATGGCGCAATTATCAGAGCTAAAGACTTCAAGCCGAGAGGAACTGTCAGCTCAGGAATGAACCTACACCCCTGGTAAACTATTCACTGTATTGTGCTTAATTCATGAGATGCACTGCCAAAGAAGTTTTCAGTGGTCTTGAGAATAGAATAGAAGAATAGAATATTCCTTTATTGATCCCCCATGGGGGAAATTTTTTTGTCACAGCAGCATCACAGACAAAGAGTGCAAAAATGCAGTTATAAAAATAAAGATCCTAATATTAAGAACTTAAATAAAAGTAATAATTAAGAAAAAATTTAGAAAAAGGGAGAAGAAAAATAAAAATAAATGTATCTACAAATTATGGGATGCAAAGAAAGACTAATCTCCAACTAACTTCTCTGACAAACACATGCTTACCTAATAACATACTGAAAGTTATTGTCAGCTGTCTAGCAAATGCCATTTTTGTATCACTCTTTAAATCTCTTGAAAATGTCATCAACTTAAAACATTTTGATTTATCTCACTGACGTAGATCATTACAGGGCCACTTGTAGCCTGTTTTAATATGACTTTGTATGCTAGCATTGTCACTGTTGGGCGACTGACAGCCACTCTCTCAGCATTTGGGAAATACAGCATATTTGTTGCATGGTACCTTTTGAGGGAAGCTGTTACTCTCCTGGAGCTCTTTGGGAAAATGTGAGTTTCTTTTTGGTATGTAAGTGAACCTAGCCGATGTTGTGCAGCAGGTCCTGTTAGTATGTGAAGCTAGGCTAGCACAGAAATGCAAAGCAAACAGAAAAATCAGTGTTGAACTTTGACTTGCAGTGAATTAGGGCTGGTTCTCTTGTGATTTGAAAAGCAACAGCCTCGGCACTGACATTCATTAACATACAGCCCACAGGCAAAGAGCTGTTACCAACACAATGCATTGTTTTTTGTTATTTTTTTCACTTTTGATCAGTTTAAACCAAGACATGTTGGTATTTTCTGGATGGGGCATAGGCCTTGAAAATGGACCTCTCCTGGCCAAAATGAGTTAAGTTTATGGTTATATATTTATGAATTAAAAAAGCCATAAAAAGAAAAGAAATGTTGCATAGAGCTGCACGATATATCATTTGAGCATCGTCATTGGGATGTACGTGTGCGCGATAGTCACATTGCAGAGCCTGCTATGTAGGAGGCGACTTAACTCATCTAATTTCAAGGGTAGCTGACTAAGATACACTCTATGTGACTCTGCATGTGCTGTGTAGCGATCCACCAATCACATTCGTTCTTTACTCATTTGCCAATCAGACTACCCTACCAACCATCGATCAAAATCGGAGAGGAGGAAACCACACCCCTGCACATGGCCTGAAAATTCCTGTGTTTTTTAATATTGCAATATCACAGGGTTGAAAAAAATCGTAATGTTAGTTTCTCCCAATATTGTGCAGCCTTAATGTTGCAGCATGTCGCCACAGTTCAAGGTTGGCTGTATTGTGATACTATTACATTTACAAAAAGACAGCTTCTGAGTTTCCATCCCTGTATTGCATTGCACAAACTCTAATGGATGACTGTGGAACTCACGCAAAGCTGTTTCCCTACTTTCTGTAAGAAACAGACATTTTATTGACAAAATGCTTCAACCTGAAGTGGTGATTTAAGACCAAGTACAACAGTAAACTAGCTGACTTCCTCCAAATGTTCATTCTCTGCAGTGTATAGAGCGCAGAACAGTGCTTTGTTGTCTAGGACAAGTAAGTCTAACTACATCCATCTTGTATAAAAAGAGCAGTGAAGTGGATCGTTGTTGCCCTGTCGACATGCCATCATCTGATACCCAGCGCTGACTATGATACACAGCTCAAAGCTGCTTTTTAGTGGTTTTACTCCTCTTTTTCTCTGGCTCTCTCTCTTTTTGTCCTCATGTCTTGCTGCAAGCATTAACACACGCCAGCTTTCGCGTAGACTACCGTATACACTCCCAGGCATGCATGAACACAGCAGAGAGCTTGTATGTACACACACATACTCATGCATGTACAGATGAAAAATGTTATTGCTCTCAGTGTTGGAAAAAGTCCAAGCTGAGGGGTTGAATTTCTTCAGAGGTACCCCCTCCCTCTCTCTCCGTCAGCAGCATATTCTTCTCTCCTTCTTGCCACTACTACTCTCTCTCTCTCCCTCCTTCTCTCCCTCTGCTCCCTGTGAACAAAAGAACCCCCCCCCCCCATGCCTCCGCTGAAAGCCTCACACACCCGGCTCTCCTGCTTCGCACTCTACCACATGCACTCTTACCCCTCTTGTCGTCTGTAAAACCAGTCCACTTCTCTGCACTAATCCCCTCCTTCATTCCTTTTGTCTTTTCTTTCACTTTCCCTCTCGTCACTGGGCTTACCACTAGTGTAAATTTCCTTCTCTACATATCCAAGCAGTTATCATGTTACAGTGAGTTGGCAGACAGTAAAATTTATTCCCTCCTTTTTTTAAATTGCCCTAATCTTTTTCCTCTTTCCCCCCAGTCTGGCCTCTTTTTGTGTCTCTTCTTCTTTGTGGGTGGTTTCTGATGTGCAGTCTCTGTTTCTCCTCATTCACTCATCACCGTCAAGCAGTAAATAGGTTCTCTGTAGTGAGGACAGGATGAATAATCATGATTGCCTATCACTGGGGTGTCAGAGTAATTTTGGAGTCACTGTGAACCATCAGTTTGGCCTGCAGAAACACACACACACACACACACACACTTGCTCACACATACTCATGCACGCAAATGCTTGAGCAGATGTGCCACTCTCTCAACCTTCTCTGGAAATCAGGAAGCCGTTCCCTCATTAGCTGTCCTGTCTTCTAACCTCCCTTCCAAAAAACCTGACATCTCTTCATCTTACTCTGTATCTGTCTTGCTCTTCATTGCGTTGCAGATGTATTGCAGGGCCGCAGGAGGGAGAAAAACAGATGGAGCACCCTCCTTTCTTCCTTTCTTTCATCCCTCCTTTCTTTCTCCCCTTTCTTTCTCCCTCCTTCCCCACAAAGAAAATCAAGCCAGAAGAATGCTGGTGTGCAGGGGGGGAGAAGGGGGAGATGGGACAAAAGCCTTCCTTTTCCACAGTCTCTCTCTTGTTTTCTTTGGTCCTCAGTTGATGGATGTGTGGCATGACTGCGGGTCACTGTGCTGAACATGTGCAGTCCTGTACCTTGTGTGTGAAATTGAACTCATGCATATTTTCATGTAACGTCTATATCAGATAGGTAACACTGGCTGCATTCATGCACAAAACTCTGAAAAACTTCACAGCCTTTCTCCAGTGGGCAGCATGTGAATGCAAATCTGGAATTAGTGAGATGGACACAGATATTTTTCTTATTAAAATCTGTATATACTTATTATTTAAAAATTAAAAGAGTTAGTGCTCATTTCAGTCAAACCTCCACGATGTACATCCAAAAAAAAAAAAAAAGTGTTATTTAAGCAAAATATGTTTATTCCTCCATTTACAAATCCTCAGTTTTACATTAGCCATGTTTACACGGGTCAAATTTCTTGATCTGAAAAAAAAATTGAGATTGGAATCCACTGTTTATGTGGGTGCAAAATCGAATGATCCAATCATGACATGCATAAACATGCACCAAGCTTTATTCAGATTAGAAGCATTTGGACATGCGCAGAGTTGTCTGATTTTGCTAAAACAACCACAGAAGAAGAGTTATTTACAGCTGTACTGTCAATAACCCAACAAACACGGTAGAAGCTAGATTCATCTAATTCAGGATTTTTCCCTCTGTTAAATTTTGTCACTAGATGGCTCCCTTGCTTACTTATTTTACTGTCCTGTCAAAAGTTGCACTGTGCATGCAAATGTGACATCATTACACTGTATGTACACCTTGTTATGTTAATGGAGGAGCAGGCACCAAGCCTGCGGTTGTGTTTTATGCCAGTGTTAATTATAAAACCTCCTGTACTGGCCTCAGTACATAAGCTAAAAGCATAAAGAGTGAAGACCGAGTCAGGTTAGTTTTGCCACAACAGAGAGTCATAATCAGAATAAGTGTTTACATAGACGCGGTTCGGAATAATGATCCACATAAACAGCCCCTCTCAAATTTCGGAAATTTCTCTGACTGAGCCAAACTGGATCAGAATCTTCCGAACGACATGTTTAAGTGACGCATTTTCATTCCGATCGGGCCTTTATTCTGATTGCTCATGCTCATGTAAATGCAGCTAATGTTTCGATTAGTTTACATTACTGAAGTTATTGCCTAGATAATGTGGACCTTGTCTCTTAACTCGCAGACAGTGGGCTGCGTAGTGGCAGTGAGGCTGTCAGTCACTGTCTCACACTTGGTAAGATTCTTTTATAGTTCTGCAGTGAAGAAACTTTGTGTCTGGCGGGCAGATTTCTTCCAAACTATACATTAAAGTCAAGCTTAGAGCCCTTAGTTGTAGCCATACATGTTAATTTCCTCCACTTAAAACAGATGTAGTTAGGCTTAAACTTTCATGCAAACTCAGCCCTACCTTGAGGAAGAGAAAAGTGAAGAATAACACGTTATGAAAAAATATCAAGAGAGAGAGAAACAGATAAAAATACAGTATGATGAGGTAGAAATATATTTCATAATTATTTATATGGCGATAGTAATGTGATGATTTAAAGGCCAGCATTGACATGACTTCAGATGTGCCTCTGTAATTTGTTTACATCTGTTCTCATCTATCTAAATAACCATGTTCAGATGAAACCAGAGCCATTTGGGGTTGTCTGTAATAATTTGGTTGAACAGATACAGATATAGAAAATGATATCTTTGCACATCCAAACACAAATAGACAAATTCTTTCACGCCAACTTCAAGTAACACCCCAGGCTGCTGCTGGCAGAGCGGTGAGTAAGGGAGTGAATACAAAAATCTGCAGTCAGGGAAGGAAAATCATTTTCAAGACAGGAACCGTGAAGATGTCTGCACATCCATAGTGCAGACATGAAGGCTAAACATGTCATCATAATGTGGGCCTTTTCTGATTATACATGATGTCTATTGCATAGATGATTGGAGTCTGCAGCAGCATGCTTTTGATGTCAGATGACAGAGTTGTCTCTGCGCTCTGAGGGACAAGAGTGAATCAGCAACTTTGGAAAATTCAGGGGCAGGGTCCTTGGCAAGTCTAGAAAATTTCAGGATTGTGTAAGTGAAAGAGACTACTGATATATCTGGAGTCTTAGTCCTGGGTGGCCGTAATACATGTGTGTGTACACAGCTGAGCATTGCAACACGTCCAGTCTGTGAGGTGTGTATTCTGGCACTTCGTTAATCATACATTATCTGATTTCAAAAAGCCTTAATATAGCTGCAAGAGCAGCCAAACAAGGCTGCCATCATGCATAAGTGCTGTAATTCATCTGTATTTTTGATGTTATCTACTTTTAATCAAAACCTTTGCTTTCTCCTTATGTTTCCTCTTAAAAGTAATCACTCTTGTGATGGGCGAGCTAACTCTATTATGCTGGTACTTAGCTAGAACAAAAGAATACACTCAAGGTCTTGTTTAAGTGCTTCTGTAGCCTCATGTTGCCCTTGTACGCTGAATAGAGCAAGTTTTATGTGTGTGTGCCTGCCTGTGTGCAAGCGAGTTTGTGTGTATGTTAGGCATGCGTCATGCGTGGGTGCGTGCACTTGTGTACATGCCCTGCGTGGGTTTGTGCACCACCCAACCCCCACCCCCCCACCCTCCCTCCATCAGCGCATTAACTGTTATTTGCAAAACAACACAATCATGGGAGACAAAGAAAGGTTTTTGTGTGAGTATGAAAAGAGAGCGTGAAAACAACAGAAACTGGCCTCTACCACTTGACCTCACTGAGGAGGGGGGGTGATGAGGTGGTGATGAGGTGGTGTGTGGGGAGGGTTGTAAGTCAGGGGAGAGATAATCCCTCCAGTCATGGCGGCCCTGTGTGACGGCCTCTAACGTGGCGTGCTGAGCTGTCAATCACTCAACAAAGCTGTCTGTAAGGGGATTATGAACCCATAGACCCCCCTTCCTCTCCCCCCAGCCTTCTCTTTTTTCCTTCTTTATTGCCTCTTCCTCTCTCTTCCTTTCCCTCATTAGTTTTCACTCAATCTCCCATCTTTTGCATGCTGCCCCTGTCCTTCACCTTCACACCTGCCTGTTAGTCCCCTTGTCCACTCAGTCCTCACAACAAAGTGCGTCTTTTCCCAACTACACTTTTTTTGCTTTGCTGTCTGAAGCTTAGTTTATCTCCAGCTTTCCATCCGTCCTCCCTCTGTCCCCCCTAAGCCCTGTTTCTCTCTCTCTAAAGCCTTTCTCTCTCTTTCTCTATCTTCCTGTCCCACTCGCGTGTCAAGTCTCACCAAGACAAGGGACAGGTGTTTGTGTGTAACTATGATTTTTTTTTTTGTCAGGTAAATGACAGGTACCTCACTGTCAAACTGACTGAAGAATCTGGAGTTTTTTTGTCCAATACGAGTACAAGCAGTTGTTGATAACAAAATACAAAGATATTCAATAGAAAACAATTAACTTTATTATGTTTTTAAGATTTGTTTTTGGACAGTGTGCCTTTCCTTGGAGACTGACAGGACAGTGGATGGTAGAAATAACATGGAGGTTAGGTAGAACCTCCATGTATGTGGTGTGTAGGTATTGCTAGGCCGGCAGCACCCCTGTAAAAGTTGCATTTTGGCCAGTGGTTTTTTGGTGGCTAGAAACGCAGAATGGTGAAATCGGTGTTAATTTTCCTGCTGAATAGCAATGAGTAGGAGCAGACAAACAAAAGTAGTGGACCACCAAACTCTAATTATGCTGCTGACTCTGCTAAGTTTATTGATGCATATACAGCCAAGTGTAAATCTGTTACACCATTACTGACTTGCAAAGGTGCATAAATTTCATTCCATGCACCTTCTTCATCTTCCTTTTGCCCGTCTTTACTCCTAACTCTGTCGTAGACCACGGTAACGCATAGGCACATGGTGTTCTTCAGCAGTGTTTTAACAGCCCTTCAATTCAATTCAAAAAACTTTATTCATCCCCAAAGAACCATTAAAAGGCCACAGAGCAGTGGTATAAAGGGATAACAAAAGCAGCAGCATAAAGAGGAATTATAGTATAAAATACAAACAAGAGTAAGACTATAAATACAGAACAGTTAGAGCTATAGCTGCACTGCGACAGGGGTGGTTCAGATATGACATAAAAAATGAAGATAACGGGCAAATACTGTATGTTTTAGATCTGTATGGAAGCTGGCAAATATTTCTTCAATATTGGATGAGTAAAGTAAATATGGTGCATAAGAACAGCAGGACAAATAAATCATGTAAACAGCAGCATATGGAACTGCTGTTAATGAATGAAGGAAGTCATCATAGTGCATGTAAAACAACACAATACAGTCAATAAAGATGATAAATTCAGTGTTTTTAGCACATGGATAACTGGATTGGCTGTCTCACACAAATTCTTTTTATTCTTTTTTTTATTTTATTTTGCAATTCACTTTCACATGCAAACCTTGATTCACAATTCTGGCTCACCTCAAGGCAGAGACCTTGAGCAGACACACTGGTTTGACAGTCATGTGCTGTGACTGCTGCTTTGGTGTAAGGAGACATCTGTAGAGAAATATTTCTCAGAACTCAGCCACTTTTCTGTATGCAAGCCTTGATTCAAAATTTATCTGAATGTTCTTATTCCCTTATTGTGGCCTGTGCCCTCAAAACACACATGCACCAAGCTGTCGTCTTACTAAATGTCACCTCTCTTTTAAATGTGAGTAATAGCTCGGGGTCTTGTCTTATCTCTCTGTCCTAAACTATGCTGCTTCAAATCCAACCACAGCCTCTATCGGCTGCTGCAGGAGGTGAAGGGGGCCCCCCTCCTCCTCCTCCTCCTCCTCCTGCAGCAGGCACCCTCCATTAATTCCCTGTTTTTCCTCATTGACTATCTCTATATCTAGCTGTCTGTTGAATGTCTGTTTAGTTGAAACGTCTCTCAGAGCTGAAGCAAGCTTTCACTCCTCACCTCTTGTAACCGGTTTGCCCACCTGTTGTTCTTCTTGCTTTTAAGATCGTTCTCTTCTTTTACATCTGCTTTCACCCTTTCTCTGTTTCTCTGGTTGCTGATAATCTGATCAGTTTGGCCAGTAGGTCAAAATAGCTGGTTAATTTTTCCCAATCCTTTAAATAATCTCGCTCCTGTAATCCAGCATCCTTCAGTCAGGCAGCGTGGGAGAAAGAAAATATCTTCTTTTTGTTTTATGGCGGTTGGCAACCAGCTTTTAGTGCATTACCACCACAAGAAAGAGTCTTCTGGTGGCGGGTTAGGACATATCTGGGGCCAAGGTTGTTTTTTTTAATAATAGTTTTGAATCAGCATCCATCTCAGACCTGTTTAAATCAATTTGTATTAAGGGTACAAAACTACATCACTTTTAAGTAAGTGTATTGTAGCCTCTTTTATTAAATGTTTGGCATTTTTTAAAGGTATTTCTATGAAAAGAAACAAAGCAAGGGATCCTTTTTGGTAAACAAATTATTCAGCAATCAACTTTCCTCATCTTTCATACACAAATATCTAACCATCTTATAATTTTATTTACTTTGTTTCAACTGTTTTATCAAATCTAATCTCAGTTTATCCAGAAGAGACTTTTCACGGCTTGATTTAGATTTCTTGTCAACAATTATAACCCAGAAGAAGACGACAAAGCCAAGAGAGTGTTAAAGAGAAACACTGATGGAGAAACAGAGAGATGCTGAGATTTAACAGCCATTCATTTTGCCATTAAGAGAGCAGAGATTGGACAAAGACGAAGAGTGAAAGCCTGTGAGAGACAGAGTCTTAATGCGGGTGACAGGGTTGTTATCTAGCAGGCAGCTGAGAGTTTTAACAGCTGTATTATCTTGTGTATCTTATATTGGATTAAGCTTCATTCTCTGACGCTCGTCGCACTCTGATTGATGCTCTGATTAAAGACATCCACTGCCAGAGATGCAGAGACAGAGGCAGCCAGAGAAATGAGAAAAAAGGGTGAGGAGAGGAGCAAGGGAGGCTGAAGGGAAAGGGGGAGGAGAGTGGGGAGCAGTGTTGGAGTTTACCTATTACCTCTAGAGAAATTAGTACAATTGTATCAAAATATTTCCATCATGATGCATTGTTGGTTTATACGTATTTGGTATCAAATTTTGCAAAGGTTACAGAAATGTGTTCCAGAGTGACTTTTCTTCAATTGTACTGTTTAAATTCAAACTGGCGGACTGCTCTAAAGGTGTAGAGATATTAGATTGAGCACACTTCATTTATAACACCACTAAACACACAATCAGAACCACCTGCCTTTGGCTCACATTTGAAGTTCAGGTCTTCATGTCTCTGCCAATTACTTAGTGATTCATAATATAAAAGTTTAAAGCTCCTGTGAAGAGCTTTAAACTGGTTATAAAAGTGACAGAGATGAAAAATTGCGTTTTTATGATTAAAAAATGCAAAAAGATTTAAGGTTTATGATGTTTTTGTTCCCTGTAGTTGCTGTGTATGGGGTAGGTGTCATGTGATCCGATTTACAGCACGGCAAAGAAATTCCTTTTTACAGGCTATTTTTGATACATAGTGATATAACTATCTGTTAAAAGGAAGCAGGGTATTTTTTCTTAGGAAACATAATGTACACATTTACTGGACAACATCAGCAACGAGCTGAGTTATCATGTTGTAGAGCCAAAGGCAGCATAAGAACCAAGTTCCTCATAGGAGCTTTTACCAGACACAGCCTAAAAAATACTGCCAAAGTGTTCCTCATTATGAAATGCCATCTGTCATGTTCCTGCTTACATATGTGTAGCTGAGCAGTAGAGCTGAAGTACATAATATGACCAGAATCATAAACTCACCATATCAAAAATGGTTAATTTCTTCAATCAGCTAGAAATGCTGGTGCAGACGGGGAGGTTGAGGAGATTTCATTGTTTAGCCAAGTAAATGCACACATCCTAGTCTGCTATTTCAGTAACATTAACTTTGATTTATCAGCCCCTCAAACTGAAATCTGGCTAAAAGAAAACATCCACAGAGTTTTGGGTCTGTTTATCCCATTTAAACAATCCTCAATGAAAACAATTTTCAAGCAGACACGATCGATCAACTCTGTCTTGAAAACCTTCATCAATGAACAAATTGAACGCAGCGCTCTAAACTGAACTTCACTGTGCAGCCTCCATAACTGTTCTCTCCAACTTTCTGACAATTCTGCTGACTGAAACATAGATAGTTTTTTTTATTCCCCAACAAAATATTAATGAGTTTTTGCACTTATAATTATTTAATAAGGATATCTATGTAATATCCATTCTCTGCATCTGTGTTGTACGATTGTTTCATGCTTAACATCAATGTTTCATTGATTACTAGTGAGAACTGTAGCTATTAAGCCAAGCTGGCTCAACATGAGTATTTTTTCTCTGAAAAGAGCAACAAAGAGAGAAAAAAAGTTCCTTTTGATGACATAACATAAGCTGGTTCACACAAAGTACCACATTGCCTGTTGTCTGCAGCTCAACCTCTCACTGTTTCTGCCTGTCCTGTTCATCCCTGCAATATTGAAGTGGAGCTGCTGGCCAAATGGTGCTAAGTATGTTCCATATGTTGTTGTGCAGACCTTATCATTGTGTCTTTCTTCAAGACTAGCACCCCAGCTGAAGCCTTGTTAACTCGAGAAAGAATAAAACACTATTATTTTTTATTATTATTAAACAGATGCCTAAGGCTCTGATTATTGCAAAAGCCACTTCAAATATTTCTGGAGAAAATCATCGTTCAGCACGGCTCCTCCATGCATATAGTGTGTTGTAGTGGAAATGCATGTGATCATAGCTTGGCGCACTCTAATGTGGGCTAGCCTGGGCTCATGGAAAAACAGTGAAAGGGCTCATTTTCTAGTTAAACAAGCCACCAGAGGTGAAAGGCGATAGGTGAGAGGAGGTGTGAGGTACAATATGTGGTCCAGTTCAGTCACAAAGCAGCTGGATTAGAGTTAATTCATGTGCCTCAAGAATCCTCTGGCCATGAAGACTGTGTGCTGAGCGCGGCAGGTCATTAGAGCCGAAGAAGTTCTTCTAGTGATTTGTTTTGAATTCGTTATTTATAGCTTGAAAATTAGTCAATCTTCTACATAATTCTTGCTTCTGAAAGCAGCATGTGCATCTATTCCAGCTGGTTTGGGTACTGGCAGCTCTTTTACTCCAACTGAACCATCAATGAAGACAGAGTAAGAGGAAGAAAGGAGGAAAGAGAGTAATGTGTAAAGAAGAAAAAGAACAAAAGTGAAAGATGAGTACTTCTTATTAGAAACCAAGACTCTGATCTCCTTAGTCTCCTCCTCACACCTCACTTTAACATGTCTGACTCTCAATTCTTTTTTCGCCCACGCTCTTTTCCCCTTTCACTTTCAACATCTCTCTCCACCCCCTACCCCACCCCCACCCCGCCTTCCGCTTTCTCTTGTTCACTCTTGTGTCTATCTCACACAATTTCTCACTCCTGTCCTCTTTCATACCCTGCAGTCTCTCACCAGCAAGAAAAACTTCTCATGCTCAGTTTGGTGTGCAGCCTGTCAAGCTGACTTTGAATTTACACACGCACACACGCTAGCATATACTCCTATAAGTCTAGCATACAGCCAAGGGAACAATAGAATCAAGGAAAACTGTGAGATAAAGCGGAGGTGGGGGGCGAATAAAAGGATAACGCAGACTGAGAGGGATAGAGAGCTCCGTATTATTAATTTAGGTGGAGAAAGAGAAAGAGAGGGAATTTCTTTCATTACCCTCCCTCCCCCCCGCCTCCACAGAGCCCTATAGTGGCACACAATGGAGCGATTGGAGCAGGAGGGGGGGAACAGAGAGGTAGAGATAATCCATGCTGCTGTATAGTCTATAGAGTTAACTGTTACATAGGAGCAGCTCGGCTGCTTTTATTTCTCAGTCACTCTGCCTCTGGATCGAATTTCCGTCTTAGCTATCTTTCGTCTACTTTGACTCCATCTTTTTCTCCCTCTCCCTCTTCATCTCCATCCTTCTTTCCCTCCCATAGCTCCTCCATCTACCTCTCTGTGGGCTCTCTCCCTAATCCTCCAGCATTTCTTCCAGACCTATAGACTAGAATAAACCTGCCCACACCCAACCCAGCATGCATGTGTGTGTATGTGTAGGTGTATTTCTGCACTTTCTCTCTCTCTCTCTCTCTCTCTCTCTCTCACACACACACACACACACACATTGCTCTTTGTGTCCTATATGTGTGCATCACATGCCACTGTATGATTTCCTTGTGTGGTTGAGAGTGTATGTTTGCAGTTGGCAGCCTACTTGCCAGTCGAATTTGGCAGGATATCTTCTCATCTGGCAGAGGAAGAAGGCAGGGTGTCCCATAGCGAGGGATTACACCGATTTACACAAACACACATACACACATTTGTTGGCACATTTTTACACATTAGGAAATGCAAAACCTTGTGCTCTCAGCCACACACGTGCTTTTTTAGGGGGCTCATTCAAACACTGGAATATCAGTTTCACCAAATGAAGTAACGGTCAACAGGTCTTATTTTTCAGCTGTAGATGTTGACGCCTATTGTTGCAGATAAGCCGATAGCTGGTGATACAAAGCTAATATCACATTGTTGTTTGTTTTTACTTTTAATAAACAAAAATTGCTGAACTCAATTGAACTCTTGACAATGGTGAATTGACAGTGGCCTTTGAAGGCAGGATGCTCCTATTGTGCATGATAAGTTTGATCCTCTGTTCAAACCATTTTTACCAACCAAAGCAGCAAAATACAAATTCTTCTTTTCTTTCTGTGGCATACAGCTCTTGCGGTTGCACAGCTGCATACTGAAATCGACATTGGGGTGGGGACCTGCTCCTCTTAAAAAAAACATACTTATGATTATTATTTTCCATTTCTATCAAATTTGCTCTGCTCAGCTAAATAATACAGACTGCACCTTTAATTTTCATACATTCTGTTTAAGAAACAACCCACACAATCTAACAGGTCAACCTAAGAGGTCATGTTTCATTGCATTACACTCTGCACTGTTCAGCAGCCTTACTGATCAGGCTGCCTGCAGTGTCTGCAGACATGTTTGTTTATTTTTTAATCAGCCTCATTTGTGCAGACATTGACCCATGCAGTTCCTTTCAAAATGCCTTTAATGGCCAGATTAATTGGCCACCCAACTTATTGGCCCATCTTTAAAATGAAGTATCAGTATTTGTTGGCAGAAAGTACAAGTAAAAACTTCACAGGGAATTCATCCTTAAACATGAAGCTTTATATGTTCTGTAATGGTAAATATTTTCATTTTGTCCTCATGCAGAGAAAAATCGACATTTCTTTATGTTGCTTTAAAATCGAGGTGTCTCGGCAGGATGTGTCTGCTGCAGCGGAGCAGCTTTCTAGCCTCGCCGCCCAATGAGAAGTGAAATGCCAATGAAATGCATTTCTGTAATGGGCCTGCTGACAGTGCAGCAGCTACAAGCAAAGGGAGAAAATAGTCTCCAGAAGCCTGTTACTGTAAAGTGTTTCTTTGTCTCGGTAGAAAGAGATGGAGGGAGCTGCTGAGCTGATGGGGCGGGGGGAGAGCTAGACTGGGCCCTTTGTATGAATCTGATTGATAGGTGTGTCTGACCTTTAGCACCTCTTGAAAAATCCAACAAGTCATTCCTTGGCTTTATATTTAGTCCCCCTCTGTATCTCTTTCACACACACATTTTCAGAAAGGCCCTGGATGGAAACCTAATTCTGTCTTTTCTTTCTCTCTTTTGAGAACCTTCCAATTACAGCCACTCCATATTTTCCACCTCTCCATACTCTCCCCCCTCCCTCCCTTTCTTAACGAGCAATCTCGTTAATGTCAAAGCTCACCCTTTCTCTCTCCCATTCTCTCTCATTCAGGCTTTTGGTCCACAGAGAAAGAGAGTGAGAGAGAGAGATATGAAGAAGGAGAGATAGAGAAATCAGAGCTTAGCTGAGTGAACAAGTGCTGGATGAGAGAGGTGGAGGGGAGGCAGGGTGAGGGCAGAGAGAAGCCAGAGCCTCAGTAATAATGACCAGACAAGAGTGTGAGATTACAGCTCTGGTTTCAGGAGGGACATAATTATATGCTGCACAGGCTGTCAGGACGAATGAGATGCAGGGGGTCGCATTTAGTGATGCACCAGTGAGAGATTGGTGAGGCGAGGGCAATGACTAAATCTGCACCAAAGCTTTGGCAGTCCCAGACATTTCTTCTTCTTTGTGTGTGTGTGTGTGTGTGTGTGTGTGTTTGAAGAAATGAGTAACGTCAAGCTATTGAAAGCAGTAAATTATTCAAGAGCTTCATGCATGGAAACATTATAATTCCATGTCTGAGTGTGAATTACCCTCAGTTTTACCCCCAGGCACATATCTCAGTGTAGCCCAAGGCCTCATGGGAGATTAAAGGGAGTAAATACTATGGGAGCTGGACCAGCATATAAACCACATGGAGTGGCCAGATATCCCAGCAGGATGCAGCACCTCGACGGTGCTCTGAATGGACTTGGTTTAAATCCATCTCTTTGCTCGTTATCTCTGTCTGTTCCCCGTATGCTCAGACCAAAAAAAGAAATGACCAAATTAAAATTTGGCCCTCCTGCTGGTGGGTGTCTGCTGATTTAAGTTCACATTTTGCTTAGAATAAGGGCAAAGAAAGTTTTCGATTCATCCAGTTCAATTACTGCAATGTTCACACACCAGGGTGTTATTTACTGCAGACCTCATCTTCTTACATCTTCGCACTTTCAACTGTTTAAGAAATGAACCCCCAATGACGGAATGGATTCAGTGTTTAATATGTGTATGGATGATACTGATCCTTCAAATTCTGAAGGTCATCTGAAATACTTTTTATACTCTTGATATCTAAGACATTTTTCAAAGTACAATGTAATTTCAAATTCCTGGAAACATCATTAACTGTCATTTTCTTGTGAACATATTCTGTAAAGAAATGTTGAAATACAAACCCACAACCAAAAAAACACAGGCCGCTTTTTGAATTGTTCATAGAAAAAGAACTTTATGGTTTACACATTAGTGAAACCTCATATTGAATTTAAAATAATGCAAAGATGACATAATAAAAAAGAAAAAAAAAATGTATATGAAAAAAGTAAGACTGTTTTTAATTAAGATACCACAAATAAGTTAGGAATGAGACAGTGAAACAAAATGTCGATAAATTAGAAAATAAATATATGAATAATATGATCTAAACAAGAAAATGGAAGACCAACTCCTGACTAATGAGATTAATTTTGTAACAGGTCTGCAACCTGGCTGGGTATCCTAAAAGTATTCCAGACTGTCTCTCCAGTCTGTGAAAGACTGCCTGACCATTTGGGTCAAACTTTTCAGAATCATATTTCAAAGGGCAAAGAATTTGTGGACTTTATCACCCAATCTATATAATATGTCTAATAATTTCTTTTTTTCCAAATTTGATGTGTTGTTTTTGGACTATTTTTTTTAATGAAGTAGAGATTTTAAATGATTTATAAATCATCAACATCTGTTCTCATCAATGTTTTACACAGCATCCCAGCTTTTTTGGAATTGAGGTTTCATAAACTCTTTCCAGATGCTCCAGAAACCCCAAAGATTGATTGCACATGACGACAAATATGTCTATGTTGGAGACAAGTTTCTGACTTTCATTTAAAATCTTGAATGTGCTGCCACCGTGGCTATGTACTGTGTTGGTCGTAATGGCTCTGGTATATATGGTACATTTAAAAGTCTCTTTATTTTGAAATTTATGTTGGTGAAAACTTCTGTGAAGAGATTTGTGCGTGGGTTAATCTTGGTGCTCTCTCTTTGTAAAGTGATGCCTCTTGCGTCGTCACTGATTTTGTCTTTTCCTGCAGTCTTTTGTCAGAGAAATGTATCACTGTCAGTATTTGCCGTGGAAAAAGTGTGCTGTAAATCCTCTCATCTCTGTCAGTGGTTACTATAGACTGTATAAAACATGGGGAGAACAACAGTCACTATGAGGGAAGCCAACTTTTACAGCTGTCCTTGTTGAGCGGCTGCACTTCAGATCCTAAAGCCCACCTTCTTCATTAAAACAGATGAAATGGGTTAAACAAGAAAGTCAGAAGTCAAGTTCATTTTTCTTAAACATAAGCTTTTATCACTCTGATGTTTGTGGAGGGTTTTTTTCTATGAAGATAGTTGTGATTTGATGTTAGAGAGGCAGTTGATTGACAGCTCATTTGACAAATGCAGACTCCTGCAGCGTTCAGTATGGGATTAGCAGAAGAGGAGCAGGAAGAGAAAATACAATAAACACTGACACGAGAGTCACTAAACTTTCCACTACAGCGAGCGTCTTCTTCAAACCAGCTCTTCTACTGTGGATTGGACCCACCTGAGGGGTCTGTGGCGTATTATTGTTCAGTTGAATATGTATTAAGTAGTTGGTCAGAAATTCCTTACAACATGTATGAGAACATTTGCCATGTGCACAGCAGCGTCACTTCTGCGAACCTTTGGGGTTGTTTAGCAAACCATAATGAAAGTTTCCTGACATGTCAAGTTTTTTTTTTGACTTTGTAGCCACGAAAGATGGCTTTTTCTTAAATTGAAATAAATTTGTTCCAGTAGCTTAATGTGGACATGCATTTGGCAGACATTTCAATTTGTCACAGACATAAAAATTTAAAGTGTTTGAGGCAGAACTCAAAAGTATGAGCTGTCAAACTGTGTCTTTTATGCTCTTTGTTATATTTATGTATCAATATTGTTGTTAGTACGTAAGAACAATTATAGCCAGCTTTTATTCTGCTCACAGAAAAATTCCAATTTAACTTCCTTGACTTTTTTTAAATTTTTATTTTATTGCTTTTTCTCCCTGAGAAGTAGCTTTTGGACTTCATCTAAGCTGACATGAGACTTGTTAAGGTAAAGTAACAGCTGAGACTGTGTCTGAGAAGGTGCAGCTACCATGCAAGGCAGCTGGGAACATGCGTGGAGTCGGTTATAAAAGCACACGAGGCTTAGACAATCATAACAGACACTTTGTTTAAGATCATGCCTCTGTTGTGATGTGAGTTATACACTAGCAGAGCCGATGCATGTTACCAAAGCTGTACTTAACACAGAAGATCAACATGGTTTCACTTTTTCCTTTCAAGGGCATTGCAAAAAAATTTTGTAGGGCTGATGTCAGTGGGTTTTGCATTTATGTGATCGCAACAAAGACTGTAATATGCTTATGAAGTCAGCTGCAAATGGGATAACAAGGATTCTGCAGGATTTTGAGGCTTTTTATTCAGCCTTTATTATGTCTCTGCAAAGCTGGCGGTGTGTTCGCCCCCAGGTAGTGACAAATACAGTTTTATAGCCATTCATTAGGGGCTGTCTAAACACATTTAAAATAAAAAATGACTGGAGCAAACCTCAAACGTATGTTTGCAAGACAAGACAAGCAAATATGGGATCATCAGACATGAAAATTACAACATAAAGCTTTAAACTTCACAGGCGGCTAATATGTTGCAGCTCCTCCGACTGTGTTGTCACATGAAAGCTTTTCCTCATAAGTGTGTGCTTCCTCCTCACAGCTGACAGGAGCTGAAGTTTGGGAGAAGCAGGGTTTGGAGTTGGTTTGTGTGTAGGTTGGGGAGTGTTGGGTGTGAGTGGGAGGTGAACTAGCATGCAGCATTAGTTCTGCTTGAGCTGATGTGTTAATTAGCCAGCCGGGCGCATAGATAATTAATGAGAATCATGATTAATGACTCTACAGTATGCATGGATAAGGCAGAACGCAAGTCACTGATAAGGCAGAAGAGGGAGGAGGAGCACTGGCTATTCACCCTCCACTGAGTGTGTGAGTGTGTGTCTGCACACCATGCTTTCCTGTTAAGTGTTTGCATGTGTGAGTTTGTGGATCTGACCAGTGTGTGTGTGTGATTGTGTTTGCCAGTGTGGGTGTTGATGCCAGTGTGAGTTAGCAGGCATGGCAGTCGGTAGGCTTAATAACAGACTGCAGAAGGTCAGGGGGGCATTTAACACTTCTAAACACACTGGCAGAGCTGCCCGCTGATGCCAGATCAGAGGAAGGACCTCACACACAGATCAACAATGGCAGAGAGAACAGCAGAATTGATCTATTGTTCTTCATTCTGTATTGGTTTGAATGTTTTAACTTGAACAGTAGAGAAAAATTCTCTTTGTGGAATCATTTTTGTCTGAACCAAATCCTTGCAGAGAAAAAATATCAGTCAGTGATGCAATATTATTTTAGTTACTTTCCAACAAATATGAGGTTGTTCCCTTTAGTGTACAAACTCTTTTTTTTTCCTGTTTAGCTATATTTAAAAAAATAATAATAATTATAACTTTATGGTTTGAATCAAAGTATAGATACTTTTGGGCAAAAATACTGGAGGTTAAGTACTGTGGTACTGTGGTAAATAGTGAATAATGAAAGCATTCACAAAAATGTCGTGGAGTTGAAAGTATAATATTCTTCTTTTAAATGTAGTGGAGTAAAAGTTTCCTGTAAAATATTACTCATTACTTAAGGACATTTTTACAAAATGTACTCAAGTACATGGGGTGTTAAATAATTCCATCTGCATCTCCTCCTCTCAGTATTTTGCACGTACTGAAAATCTGCATATATTCTGAACTCTGACGCTGAATGGATTGCACGTGCTATTTCACTTATTTGACAGAACCAATCCTTGGTGCACACAGTTAGTACATCAGCATTGTGCAAACTATCAAGTGTTTTTATACATGCAAACCTTTACTGGATCAGGCCTATAGACTTTATGCCTCCTCCTGTATATATTGGTGCCCCAGTTTGGCTGCCTGGATCTAAAAAGTCTGGACACACCCCAGTCCTTAAATTAGTAATAAAACAATTTATCACCATTTTCCATCATGAGGTATGTAAAAGCTAAAGGCTGAAACTTCGTTTAAATATTGAGCAATTTCTTAAATCTTGTCGTGAATTTCCTGTCAGAACGTTTTAAAGCAAGATGAGAAAATGAGAATAATTTGGCTTTAAGCATAGCTCAGATACCATTTTTTAAACTCTTATCAAATATATAGATTAAGTTTAGATAATCTCGGTGTGTCGCTAGTTTGAATACTAATGTAAAGAAAAAAAACACCCCAAAAGTACCACCTCAGCATCAAACTACACCCAGTGTTTATCTTTAGTTTGTTAGCTATGAATACACCACAGCTTATGGCAAGAGGTGCTTTGACCGCTGACCGCATACACAATCGAGGCCCTGACCCCTCATTGGTGCAACGTGCAACTTATGATACCATCTCACCCAATGGGGCTGAGGCCTGGGAACAAGCAGGGTGGGGGCATATAGGGGCGACATACCACTGCTTGCCCTATGTGTGTCTGTATGAGTGTGTGAGTGCTTGTGTGTGTTAATCTGCTTTGTCTGGCAGGATGCACGATCAGCACTCAAGCGTGACCCTTGACCTCTAATCTCAAATAAGGGGGGAATGGGGTGTGGTGGCCTGTCCTGCACCCTCTGACACCCATTAACAAGAAACGGGGAGCATTTTAGATCCATGGCATGCAGAGGCAGAGAAACTGTGTTGAAGTTTGTTTGTGTGTCTGTCTGCTGCGTGGACGGAGCGAAAAAGGGAAGGAGGGAGGGTGGTGGGAAAAAGCTTGACAGAGTAGGAGGGAGGAGAAGAAAAAAGATGAAGAAGAAGAAGAGATATGAAGTAGAGTGTGTAGTGTACTTTCTTTTTACTCCTCTTTCTCTGATGAGGAGACAAATAGCTATTGTCATCCAAGTGATGCTGGAGAAAGCAGCCAGCGCTCTCTTTGTCTTCCAGCTCTGTGTATTTCAGAAGCGATGACAAAGGCCATTTTCATGCTCTGCGTCTATCCCTGTCACCTCCTCCTTCTTCTCCTTACTTTTAAACCTCTGTCTTCCAGGCTGCCCTCCTCTCCTTTCTTCCGTCTCTCCCTCATGCTGAGCTTGCCATCTCTTTAGTCATGCCTTAGCCTTCCCCTTTCTCTATCGCTTCCCCCTGCTATGTCGCTGCGTCCTTGCCTTCAACCCTTTTCTTCTTCATCCATCTTTCCCCATCACTTTCCCTCCATTTGTCCTTTCACTTGCCTCACACCTCTGCTGGAGGGCCATCCTATCTCATCGTTTTTTTCACCTTCTCCCTTCATTTTCTCCCTGACAGATGCACCTGTCTTTCCTCCCCCTCCACCCCCCCATCCTAAAATTGTCTGTCTATTTTTCACTCTTGCATGCTTACGTAACTACTTAACCCTGACATGTTTTTCTCTAATTCCACGTTTGCTCTCATTTTCTATTCTTGTTCTGTTTTCTCTCCCAGTATCTGATGCCGCACCTGCTCACACGCCGGCTGCCTCTCTTTCTCGCCATCCTCCTCTCAGTTTTGGTTGTCAATCAAGCAGTCACCGAGCTCTCTTTTTCCCTGCCAGGAACATAAACATGCACCCAATTTGAACCAGTTGCACTCAATCCAATTTTTCCCTTTGAAGAAAGGAGAGTGTTGCAATCCTGAGATTTGGGTGGCTTGTAGAGGGAGATGTTCATGGAAAAACAGATGGAAAAATTCCTCTGGTTTTCTTTTTTCATTTTCCCACTTGTTCCCTCTCTCATTGTCAGCCGGTGGTGGTCTCTCTGGAGTTCCCCTGAAACAAAGGGAGAAATAAAACTGTATTTTTAGAGCCTTTCATTTTTCATTACCATAATGATTTAGGCTTTGTAGAATCTTTTCATGTATATTTGACTGTGAGTGTGTGTTTGTGTTTGTGTGTGCTCAACAGGGTGTTCCTTTTGCTGCACAGCCGCTTCACTCACTCGGGAGCCCAGAGGTTGAAAAAGAGAGCACGCACACACACACACACACACACACACACACACACACACACACACACACACACACACACACACACACACTACAAATCAGTCATACTCATCCCCAGCCGTGCCTTCTGTCTATTTATTCCTTGATTCATCCGATTCTTTATTTATTTTACACACTGCTTCCTAATGCAAATAAGTTTGTCTGCTCCCTCCCGAACTGTGGGAGCAGCATGGGACCTGGAGTGTGTTTTTCAGCATGTGTGTGTATGTGTGTGCAAGAGAGTAAGTGAATCAGTGTGCACGCAGGAGGATGGGTGAGAGTTTATATGTGAATGTGCGTCTGTTTGTGTGTGTGTCTGTGTGGACCCAGTGAGTAATAGAGCCAAAGTCCTTATCTGTCACCAGAGAGCTGCCTGGCTCTCTCTCAGCTGTCAATCATCCAGCCCTAGAGACAAACACTCAGCTTCAAACACTATGAGAGGCAGAGAGAGGGAGAGAGGATGAGGGATGGATGAGATAGAAAAAGAGAGAGCAAGAGAAAGGTGGAGAGAAAAGGAAGCGATGAGGAAAAGAGAAAAAGAAAGAAGAGGAGTGCAGCAGTGAGGAGGAGGAGGCAGGTTTGGAGGGACAGGAGGGGAAAATGAAGGACAACGGGATAGAAGTTGTGATAAAAGTAAGGGAGAAGGAGTGAGAGGAAGGGAGGAGGTGTTATTTCAACACCTCTGTTGTGTGTTCTTTGGGCCCCGCAGGTAAACGGGGGAATGGAACTTTAAAACACTTCACCTGCATGAATTAGACAGGCCCCTTGAAAATACCCAGGCGACTTTTGAAAAAGCCACTCTTTAGGAACTAAAGTGGAAGAGAAGTGCAGAGGTACGCACACGGACGTGCTCAAGCACACACCCACACAGTGCAATACACTATCATCCACACATAAACACACACGGGAACACACACACACACACACGCACGCACGCACGCAAACACACACATTCTGGCAAAGCTATCAGCACTGAAATATTGGCATGACACACTTCAATATCCTGACGGGAGTGAATAGGACTTCTGATGACCTGAAGGCTTTTTCTTTTGGCATGTTTGTGTGTGGGCATGCATGTGGTGTGTGAGTGTGTGTGTGTGTGTGTGTGTCTATGTATGTGTGTCTATGTATGTCTGTGTCTGTGCCTGCACTGATGCAATTGCACCACTGTGTGTCTGCTTGCAATTGCAGTAGCCGTCTGTGAGCACTGGACGCCGTCTGTCCTACTTTCATGGACGCATGCCTTCCTTCCTAACTGCTCGGACTCTGTGCTCATGCAGCCGGCTAACTGTTGATTTTACCGCAGGGCTCCACAACCCCTGGGTCGAGCCAGGACTGCCGCTCCAGCGCTTTCCCCTAAGCCCTTAAAGCTTCCTTCAGCCAAGAATGGGGATGGGGGGGGCATACGGGTGGGGGGTGGTGGTGGGGGGGGGCGGGGAGGTGGGTGAAACAAGAGAGAGGGAGAAGCAAAGGGTTTGAGCCCCAAATCGCTTCAAGATGCGTTCCACTGGAGTCAGAGTAGCTGAGAGTCTGGGAGTCGGTACTGCTGTTGGGAGCCTGTGGGGAAACCGAATGGAAGCCAGGTTCCCATTTCCAATGGTGGATTAAGCAGTGCTGCAGATACACAAGGCCCCAGTTGGGAAACACACAACAAACACACACATATGACCGTACTTCTTCACTTAAAAAGCCATTTTCTGAAGATCAAAACTTCCCTTTCCATAAACTGGCCCAATCTTAATCTAAACATCCAGCTATTTTTGATTTCATTTGGAAATATAAGACAGCTTCAGCAGATCTTTCCAGTCAGACTTATGCCAAACTAAGCTCGTAGTCTCCTAGCTGTAGCTTCATATTTGGCTCAGAAACATGAGGGCAGTGTAAATATTTTTATCTGACTCTGCTATAAATACATTTCCCAAAGTGGGCACTTTCCCTTTTAAATCGTTCTTTCTCAGAACTGCACATCAGACGCTTTCTACAAAGTCATCTTAATTTACTCAAATGTAGTCAGTATTTCAGGTCAAAGTTGGCAGTGCTCTATTTAATCTCTTCAGTCAAATTGCAGTGTCTTATTTAGTGAGCTTCATTGTTGAGTTGTGTGATATGTTTTCTGCAATTACCCCATGTGCTATCTTTTGAAGGCAATACTTGGAATGTGTATCGACTTAAATACTAAACTGTTGTTTTTATTGAGACCCATACAACAAAGTTGAGTTGTCTCATGTTTGGGTTTTATGTCAATATTTGTTACAGCAGTGGACAGGTTTACTTGTGTATTTTTGCAGTGAGTGGATGTTTTCCAGCTGTCACTCACCATTATAGCACCAGGGGGTAGAAAGATATTGGTAGAGACTTGGTGACAGCAGCAAAGTAATGCAAATGTAGGGGAAGTTACCTGACAACTGATGCCAAGTTATGATGCTTTTTTTTTTGGATTATGGTTACCAATCCAATACTTAAATTTAACAGTCTGTCAAACATCCACAGAATATGTTATCAGCGTGTGTAACATCTATGGTAAGAAGTTAAGATCATTTTGAAATGCTGTGAGAATGTACCTGTCAGGGCAAAACTATGTCTATTACCAAACATGTCATCATCTAATAGACTGCAGCTTTTTAAAATAATATCTAAATACTTATACAATGGGTGCTTTGTTTAGACATGACCATATTTGATTCTTTTTAAGTCAATTTTAAAAGACAAAAACATAATTTCATTTGAAAGTTATTTAAATTACAAAATTACAATTTATCACTATCATCTTTTTTTTCACTACATAAAAACAAAAGTCTTTCTCTTTGTTTTGAACAGGGAACTGTGCTATAGTTGGGTTTTTGACATTTTGGTCAATACAGAAATATTCATGAGTATTTTGAAATGATCATATGATCACCTGAAAATAAAAATCTTTCACAACTACAAATGAGTATTTCCCCCTTCCTCCTCAAAACAGACAAACTAGTAATGCACATGAGCACATTTATATTGCCTGAATGGCTGTGAATTAAAGAAGGGGAGTGATTGTGTGTGAAAAAAAAGAGTGTGCATAGGTGGATGTTTTTGTTTGTAAAAACTGGACAAATGGAGGATCATACTCATCATGCATCACAGCATCTTTTTGCCTATGAGGGGCCACCATAGCTCGAAGAACCTCAGTGGTGTGAGAGATGAGGTGGGGGGGAGGGGGGGGGGGGGTTAAGTGTAGATATCACTAATTATTTCCATTTTACACACTGTAGCTTTAATGGAGCTCAAATTCTTCGATTAAACCACGTCAGGGAGTAATTCACAAAATGCACTGTTCATTCCCTTTCTAGTAATGTACTCCAAAAATCACATTATTTAGCTGCTCAAGGAAATGTTCCAGCCTAAACACAAATCTTTATGTGTGAAAGCCATAACTTGGAGCTGAGTTGACACAGTGAAGTAGTGAGAGCTTGAGGAGTTAGGATTTGTTGACATGAAGTGAGATATAGAATTACACCAGCCTTCTGCTGTGAACTCACTTTTATACAGAATTGATACTGGTTATACTTTTTGCATGTTATTTTGCTCACACACCCTGCAGCTTGGTTAAAAAAAAAAAAATCAAACAAACAAAAAATCCCCCTCGAGACTTGCATTCCTAGTGGCCCCCAGGGGCCTCCTATGGATTACACTGCTCTCCTGACACTTTGGCCTGGCTGAGCTTAAGTCGAGTCCCTTGTAGCTAAAGTTTCAGACTCCCTGCACCCTGTGGCCTCTCTGGAGCAAAGTTGAGCCTTCACACACACAACCAACTGGCCCTCCTAGGTCACAGATGGGGAGAGGTGACCCTGCGGAGAACGCCTACATGCATGAACGCATGTGGATGCACTCAAACACATGCACTCACACACACATGCACTCACAAACACAAGAATGGAGCTTTCGAAATGTAGGTGACCCACACCGTGGTGGGTCAGCGTCTCACCTCACTCCTCCACTCCCTGAGGGACAGCTCTTGGATGGTTCTTTTTTTCTTCGTGTGGGTGTGTATTTGCGGATGTGCGGGTGTGTACGGAGCATAGAGAATAAGACTGAAAGCCATTGGATGCATTATACCCTTCATTCCTCCAGAGCCCTGTGTGACCTAATTAAATTAGTGAGGTGGTTGGAGGGAATGAGTCGAAGCTCAAAGACTTTTCACACGCCAGGCATAAACACCAGCTGCCACTATCATGTATGTGTGTGTATATATGTCATCCAGAGCTATATACTTAAACACACACACACCTCATTGGGAGTTATAGGGGGTCTGCCGCCTGTGTTTCTGCGTGAGTCTCAAGGGTCTCCTTGAGGGGTTCACGCATAGGTGTATCCATTTGTAAAACTGTGGGGGGGGGGGGCTAAGTCTCTTCCTGACTCTCTCCGTCTCTCTCTCTCTCTCTCTCTCACACACTGAGCTGTCACAGCCTGCAGTGCTCTATCATCGCACACCTCCACTAGACCACCTTAATGGGACCAATCCAGACCGCTGCAAATCATTCCGAGTACATGCTGAAAAGGAGAAGAGGGCAGGGTGGAGGGCGGTGAGACACAGGAGCAGGGAGAAACTGTGGTTTAGTTGGGACAGAAAGAGAAAGAGACAGTGAATCCTGTAGCCATGAAAGAGGAGGTCTAAAATGTGATTTTGAGTTATTGTGAGCTCCCAGAGGATGGTTGGGTTTCACTGTGGAACAATTCCTTGAGTCTGGACCCCAAATGTCTCCAGTATGACTGCTCAGCTGCTGGTTAGTGCATGTCATCATGTTCATTTTCAGAGAGAAATATGAAACGGTGCCTACATCAATTGATCCTGTTGAAAAATTATCAAAATTAAATGAGCCATGACATAGCTTTCAGCAGTAACATAAGCAATAACAGTTTAAAAATGTTGATCAAGAAGATAAAAAAACCTCTTAAATATAAGGTTTCTCTGATTTGTGTGATTGTAAAATAATATTTTAGTTTCAAGTAAATCAGAAAGTCACCAAAGAGGAAGCATTAATTAAGTGTATGACTTCCTTTGTGGTTGATTTTAAAACTGCATAAACAATGAGGGAAGCATTTAACCAACTGGAAATCGCAGAGGTTGTATTGAATTCATGGAAAGACAGAGTGTGCACACAGCAGAGACAACTTTTCTTTCATCAGGTCGGGTTTTGATCACACAAAGACGTGCATGTGTAAAAATAAAACAAGAAGATTTGTCCAAGAACACAGTTAAAGTAACAAGGTGTACTACAATAATACAAAATGAATATTAAAACTGAGCAAAAATAGACATCACTCAGTTATAAAGCAAGCCTTTAAAAGACTGAGCATGAAGGTGTATTTCTACAATGCCCCAAGGATACTGTATTGTAGATTTTAAGTGTGTGGCGAATAAAAAAATGCATTTAGCTCTTCATTTGATTTGTTTATTCACATTTTCCTGGCTAATAGTCATAGCTGATTGTGGTTTGTTCTTTTATATCCGTGCCTCTCTTGTTTTTCTAAACAAAGCAGAAGGATAAGAAAGTAGAGAGATGACACATTGTGAAGAAGGATGTGAATGAGGAAATGATACATGAGTTGAGAAATGAAAAAAAAGAGCATAGGCTTGTGTTTGGTGGGAAACACAGTTGAATATTGAGCAGTGTCTAGAAACTCATGTTTAGAGGAGTCAAAAGAAGACACTAACAAAGGTTCTTAGCTTGAGATGCAGGAGCTGAAATCATGAAAAAAAGGGGGAAAAAAAACAAGGATGCAAATGAGATCGGATGAGGAGAAAGAGAGCGGGAGATGTTTGCTTGAGAAAAGTTTCTGTTGACCTGAATATAGCTGCATTGTTCAGATTTGTTCAAAGACCAGAAGAAGTCTTTCTCCACACTTGCTTAGTTAGTTTTACTCTCTCTTCATGGTGCAGCTACAAGTTTCAACTTAATGTGATACGCTCGTCTGCTGCATTGTATCATATGGAATGTATTGAACACAGCAGGAATAGAGCTACAGGGAGATGAAGGGAGTCTGTGGGTGTGTGTGTGTGAGTGAGAGAGAGAAAGAGATTTATAGGAGAGAGCAAGACAATGTGCATATCTCCATGTGTGCGCTTTGCAAATGCCAAGGCGTCCAGCGTGCCTCCATCCTGTGGTTATGCTGGGTGTGATATGTACTGGATGTGACACCAACGCTGCACTCTCAATGAAAGGGATGACAATGTGTGCAAGTGTTTGTGTGTGTGTGCGCGTGTGTGTGTATGCTGTGACAAGGGCGCGGTTACCTTCAGAGTCCCAGGATGCCAGCTAAATATTCAAACAAGGCTCTGCGTCCCTACCTGCTGACTGCCTCCTACCAGCTCTCTCTCTGTCCCTCTCTCTCTCTCTCTCTCTCTCTCTCCCTCTCTCTTCAAAGTCTTCATTGTCTTTTTCCCTTCCACTCCAGCTCCTCTTCTCCTCTCACCCTTCTCTCTCTCTCTTTCACACCATATGGAAACTATTACCACCGTTGCCGTTTCTCACCACCAACATTCCTGAGGGCTTTGCAGCGCTCACTGACTTTACATCAACCTTGTGCTCCTATTTCCTTGTTCACACCGCTCTTCAAAGTTGCCTAATCTCCTGTTCTGCCTCACCTCTCTTTTCTTGCACTTTAACATCCAGTTGTCCCCTCTTTATCTGCAGCTTCAAAGCTGCGGTAGTTTAATCTGTTTTGACCATGCATTAAAGGGCAGCAAAACATACTGAAAAGAATAAATTGCTTTTTTTACCCACTGCAGCTCTGTGCTGCTGGAAAGTTAGTCCATTCTTTTTTGTCATTGTACATGAGTTTATATTTATCTATTTAAAGCTCCTATGAAGAACTCTTGGTTGGAGTCAATTTCTGCACCCATTGTGGGTAAAGTAGTCTTTGCAACTCTTATCCTCTGCATGAATGAGTAGTGACTATTGACAAAAAGTCCAATTCTGATGACTATTAACAGTCAAATGTGTCAGTTATTGTGAATACTTTAAAAAACAGGGCTGTTTTTCACCTGCTCGGCTGACACCTACGTTTTTTTGGCATAAAAAGTTGTATCATAAGATTTGTCAATATTGTTGCTGATGGTCTTGTCTTTTGGATATCATGAAAATGAATCAATGTGAATTTCAGTCTATTCTGTAAACACAAAAAAACTCCTCACAGTAGCTTTGATTCATCTTTTTTTGTCTGTCAACTTTGATGCATCAACACAAACTGACAACACAACTTTTTCCCCGGTTGTTATGAGAACCAATTACTGTGAAAATATCCATGATAGCATTAGTTATGTTCGAGTCCACCTGTGGAATACACACAGGGAAAGTTTGTTTTTGGTCTTTTCTGACTCAGAAATAAGAAATAAGATATTCCAAAATGATTAAGCCCTTTGTTAAAACAGAAATACGTAAGACACAAGTAGAATTGAGCACAAGTTATTTAGCATGGCTACACTAACTTTAGCAAAGCTTACACCCCCAGTTTCTAGTTATTGTGATAAGTGAACATCCACATAATGGTGCCTCGTGTTCCTTCAGACGAGTGGTTACATGCAAGATTAACCAGGCACAGCAGACATACAACTTTATATCCATTTCTGAGTTTAACATTCTGCCAAACTGCACTGAGCTGTGAGATTTCTGTGCTTGTTAACACCTGGGTAGTTGAGTGTTGTGCTACAGCAAAGATCAACATTTAACCTTTACCTTGGGCCTACAGTAGGACTTTTACAAACTAACTGACAAATTGACTTTAAATCGACAGTTGACTACTTAAACCACCAGTGTGTGCTACAGGCAAAAAAGTTGATACCTTGGGCTGGACTGACCTTGGCTCGGATATGTGGCGAAACTCCAGCTATTGTTGAAGATCACACCATCTCCACAGTGAAATGTCAGTTGTGCATGGCTCTACTGAAGTGGAGAGAGAACATTTCTATTATGGATGACCATGTCAATAAGAAACACCCGCTACTGACAGCTAGCACTAGCAGTACCATTAGCACCAGCTAACAATGTGTGATAACTGAGCTGTCTGCAGCCCAGAAGTCAACTTCCATAGTTCATTAGAATCATTAGAATCATTCATTAGAGTCTGTTTTTCTCCTATTATAATGGGTCATCTGTCACAGTTTTAAAAAGACAGTAAAAATAAGATTAAAAAAATTAAATAAAATTTGTTGCTATCTCCGCAAGCTATTGAAAATATAGTTGTAGTGTAAGGTGTGTTAGTGTAGCAACCAACTCTTAAAACCCAGTATTTACCCTGTAGTTGGCTCTGTTTTTACCTCCACTAAGTCAGGAGGGGAAAAAAAACTACTTAAGAAGAGCTTAATTTACACCAATATGTCTATTGTTTAGAAAAAAACAAACAAAGAAACATTAGTTTAGATTTAAAAAATTATTATACTTTAATCAGAAAATGTTGCAGGAGTTCATTTCTAACACGACAGTATTCAATGTTTGCAACCCCGAGACTGCAACACTTTGTGACACGGAAAAATTTCTCATGTATGGGGCATAATCTTTTACAAAATTTTCTCATACTGAGTCACTTTAAGCTTTTAAAGACAGATTGGGATCTCTACTTAAAGCTCATGTGAGGAACTGTTTGTTTGTGTTGGTTTTGGCACCACCCTGTGAACACAGCGGTAACCCTTATATCTTTGCTGATTTTGATTTAGTCTTGTTAATCTGCAAAAAAATCGCCTCCTGTTGTCTTGTTACAGTGAAATGTATCCTTCACCATGAATATTTAAGATAGGAAAAATAAGACAGCCCTCCTCCTCTCACAGCAGTTATAAGCGTGAAAAACCGCGATACAGGGATTGCCAGTCGAGTCAACAATGGTCTCATTTACTTTTGTATATCCTAGAGATTCTTCACTATTTTTTCAGTCTGTTTCCTTACCATTCAAAAACTCCTCACAGAAGCTTTAAACTTCAAATACTACATCGAAGAAAAGTATGGCAACACAGCAAATACGATATTGGTTGACTGCCCTCCCAGCTAGACAATGCAGGTCAAAGATTATCAAGTGAATGAAAAAGCAGTGGGAATCTGATAAATCCTCCCTTTTTGGTTCACTAAACAAATGGTTATTAACCAACAGAAGCTTTGGCCAGCTCTTCACTCCATATCTGCAGCTAAAAGCTGTGAAGTGTTTCACCCAACTTGTAACTTTCTTTCTTCCTTTTCCTGCCTCATTCAACTCACATCCATTCCACCATTTCATTCATAATAGAAACATTCGGTTGTATCTGGGCCATGTCTTCTAGAGAGATTCAAACTCTCATCAATTTATATTACAGCTCTTTCTGTCTCCCCCTCTGTCTCTTCATGACCCTTCTCTGTCTCCCTCTACCTCATACAAATGTATCTCTATCTCTCTCCAGCTCTGTACACACAGTCAAAGACCACTTTCTCCAGACCTACTCCAGGGTATATGGTTCTTTAATGAAGACACTAATAATGATTATGGATATTTTAAAGCAGTCTGTCTAGCCTGTGCAGTGAGAGTAGCAGAAGCTGCAGTGTCTGCTTGTAAAAAGTCCTGTCAGACAAAGCTTAATTTCAAAATAATCATCATTAATCGTTCATTCCAAGAACAGTTTAAGATGACAAACATTGTGTCAAAGATAATACAAGATTTGAATCATTTCCTTGAGTGCTTTCCCAGAAAACTACAGTGTGTCTCTAAGGAACTCTATTAAGTAATTTAATTCTCCCAGACAGATATATGTCTAAATAATTATATAAAAGCTGGAGATAGACCCAATTCAGTAATATTTTATTAAAAGGCCTCACACTGATATAGCTACAGATCATAATAGCGTTTTTGATGCAAGGCCTCAAGTTCAACCAGCAAAATGTGCTTCAAACGCTCTTGTACAAGCATAGAAAAGCCTTTTTCGATTACAGGACCGATCAAAGATGGGGTCAAGATGAAAGAACGCAACATGAGTAAAATTTAAAAGCTCCTGAATCTTTTATTGTAAACCATCAGATGGAGCAGCAGCCTGAAGATGTAGGTGAAACGTGCCCAGCACAACAGGTCAGTTTGATTGAGCTCCTCTTCCTGCAAACACCATGTCAAAGACAGGTCCTGTTTAACATGGATTCATACTCGATATACTCCAAGCCATATGTTTGACATTACCTGTTGTTGTTGTTCCTGGTTTTCACAGCATATAGGAGAGCTGATTGCTAAAGCAGAACAGTGAAAATTGATAGCACATGCATTCCCTTCTCTGTATGTGTGCTGTGCAAAAATCTCCATCGAAGTAGGTGATTTAATCCAGCGCTGAGGCTTGAGATAATATTTTTCTTAGGTAGGTAAAACAGTCAGTCAGTCAGTCAGTCAGCGGGATGGTTTTTTACATTTTCAAATCTCTTGTATCATTTTTCCTCTTACTATAATGTTTTAACTTTAAGTATCACATTTGTTTGAAAGTCAATTCACAGAGGAAATCATGCAAATAGTGGACTAAAGTGAATTTGGCTGCACAAGTTTCACTTAAAAGTCAGGTTTAAAGGTCCCATGAGGGCTGAAATGACATGCTCAGAATGGACGTTTTCCACTGTGTGTGTGCGTGCGTGTGTGCGTGTGTGTGTATTTGCTCATTGTGGCATTCTTTGGAAAGCACCTCTCCAGTAAATGAGGCCCAGTGGATTAACTTTAGACAGCTACTAGATGGCCTGCAGGTGTTGTGGCTCAGCGTGTGTGTGTGTGTGTGTGTGTGTGCACTTGCGCTGTAGAGTGTGTATTCCTCCTTTAGCTGATCAGTTTGCCACTTTTTAGCGTGCATGCTCCCCTGCCGTGTGTCTGACAGCGTGTGTACATTAAAAGAGGGGGGTGCACTCAGACGCCTGTGAGTGTGATTACGCTGTGTATACCATGAGATTAGTGCAGACAGCTTTATATGCAGGCTCTGCCATAAATCTCCCCCACCACAGAACTAAATAGCGGCATCGTTTATTATTCCCTAATAGATTGGTCCTTTGCTGTCTCTCCCTGGCTTCCATCTCACACCAGGTTGTGGTTAGCTCAAGGACAAAACCCCACAGAGAATAGAGGAGGTCAAAGTTGATGTGGAGTTTCGAGTAAATCCTCCACGCTGATTTAAGTTTTGGTTTATTTTGTGCTCCCTGCCAACTTGAGTGTCCTTCCTCCTCTCTCTTTTCTTAATCCTCTTTCTGTTTGTTTATAATTTTCCACACTATTTTCTGTTGCAATCTGTCCTGCTTCTTGCTCTTCCTTTGTCCTTATGTGTTTGTTTTATCACTTCAAATCCCACCTCTCTCTTTTGTCTCTCGCCTCTTTTCTCTGCGTTTTTGTTTTTAAATGTTACTCTTATGTCCTCAGTGCTCCCTGGTCTCTCATCCTCACTCTTGATGTTCTCATGTTCACACAGACATACACTTGCACACACACACACAGACCCCTTGTCTCCCCCTTCCTGCAGGCTGCACCTGTGTGCCCGAGCTTCAGTCTGGACATGGCTCGGGTTCCCGCTGTGGAATCTGGGAAATGTTCGAGCTGTCCGATATGCTGCCCAAAGCAGGTACGCAGGCAGGTAACATGCAGATGGACGCAAGAAACAAACATGCAGGTCACGGAAAAGCACAGGCAGCATCTGGGCTGCATAACCATTTAAATCCCTGAAAATCATTGAATTTTAAAATTTCACAGGGACTTGGATATTGAACAAACCCATTTTTAGTGCTGTAAAGTTTAATTAGCGACCACAGCTCTCAAAGAGTGAGTCTGAAAAGTAAACAGGGGAGGAATGGAGGGTGAAACCAGGAGGTGTAAGAGGTCGCAGGGGGAGGTCACAGAAGCTGACACTTGAGTCTTCTCAGCTCAACTCAGGGGTCACATTGGAGCAACGCTTGGGTTGAGAAAATGATGTTTTTGCCCTCATAAAAGAGCTGCCGTGAAGAAAAGAGAGGAAAGCTCCCCCCACGCCTGTCCTCCCCCTCCCTCCTTCCATCTTGTCCCCCCCTCCTTAGTGTCACCTCTGGCCCACTCCAACCCCCCACACCATGTTTCAAAGTGTGGCCACATGAATGGATCTATTGTTAATGGCTAAGAAAAAGGGAAGGAGGGAGAGGGAGAGAGCAGACAGCAAAAAGAGATGAGGGGAGAGCAGGAGAGAATAGGAGAGAAAAGACAGACATTCAGATGGACTCTTAGAGTAAAATGTTTCCAAAAAAGAAAAGAGTAAAGGGAAAACGTAGTAGTGCCGAGGGCTATGTCTGAATGGGATGATTTATTTAGATGTGGTCACAGATGAACTCTATAAAAAAGTTTATAAGTCCACCCCACTCCACTTCTCTCTCTGCTTCTCCACTGGAGCGGCAAACCTGACCGTGCGGCTTACAAACAGGCCTGCCCTCTTATACGCTTGGACTTTAAAGCTAGATTTCACTAAGAAGACAATGCCGACCCAGTGATTCTTCACTGGCATCTTTTCAGAATGGGCTGGTTGACAGTTATTGTGTCACAAAGAGGAGAGGGAGAGTGTGAATTGTGAGATAAATACACTCTATTTTTCTCACTTCACTGTATTACATTGCAATAAGGTCTCCTGTTAACAGTGTGTACTCACACAAACACACACACTATCATTCACTTACACACACTAGGTTAACTGAGGTTAACTCTGCAAATCTGACACGCTGAACATCGAGCCGATCAGAAAATGGAGTTCTGTTTGAGGAATGTGCAGGAATATACCATCTGTTTCTATCCTCTCTTCTTTCCTTCTCTACATTTCAATGTCCTTTCCTTCTGAGGAGTGTTCCCTCTTTGTGTCTGTCTTTCCTTTCTGCTTGTTCACCACTTCTCTTTGTTGTTGCCACATACCTTTCCTGACATGTTCAATATCTTTTTTCCATCCCCCCTCTCTGTCTCTCACTTCACTGATTTCTACTTCTTTCTGTCTTTCTTTTTTCCAGCACTGCACCTGCCCGATGGCAACAGTCATCGTCCTGTGTGTGTGTGTGTGTGTGTGTATGTGTGTGTTCGTGCGTGCGTGTGTGTGTTTGTGTGTGTGTGTGCATGTTTGCGCTGCCATTCTGCAATGCAGCTCGAGTGTGACTCAGGGTACCATCAGATACCACTCACAGAATGCGTCATGCAGGAAGCAAAAGGTGCTTGTTTTTAGAAATGTGTGTGTGTGTGTGCTTCTTCACATGTTTGCAAGTATTTGTGTGTGTGTGTGTGTGTGTGTGTGTGTGTGTGTGTGTGTGTGTGTGTGCTGTTGTCAGTGTTCATGTTTAGGGAAAACTGAACCTGTGTATTTGGATGTGGGTGGATGTGTTCGGGCAAACCTTTAGTGTTTAGCAGGAGGGCATTTGTATGGGGCTGTGTGTGAGTGTGTGTTGTGTGTGTGTGTTTGTGTGTAATAGATTTTTCTGTTTAGGCTTTGGAGCAGAAGCCTCAGGAACCACCAGCATGTTTACAGTTCATACTCTATAAATGGTGTGAGTGCCTGTGCTCGCCTGTCTGAGGCTGAGAGGAAGGTGAAATGTGTGTGTGTGTGTGTGTGTGTGTGTGAGCGGGTGTGTGTACGTGTTGAGTGAAGCTGAGTGCCTACCTCTCCAGTCTAAGTATTTCCTGATAACCCCGAGTGACCTGGGTAATGAGAAGTGGAACAGTGGCTTCCCAGCAGGCCTCTGGGCCTGCCTCATCTAAAGCTCTTCTGCCGCTAAATCTGCTTTCTCAAGTTTGCCTCTGGTGTACGCCGCCAGCCAAAACACCAACAGATAAAGCTTACATCTCCATTTACAGCAGGTGTAAGGCTGTTAGCTCGGAGTGCATTGAGATGGTTGACTGCGAGGAAGTTGGGGGCGTGTAGTCAGAAATCTGCAGGTATAACAAATGAATCCATCCGTCACTTCCTGGAAAGACTCCTTGATAAAAGATCCTGTATGTGTAAATCACACACTGCCTTTAGAAAACAAGCACAGTCCTTCTCTCCAATCATAACTGGCAAATATTTGCCTGCCAAACACGAGCTACATGTAAGCCTGTTACCTTATCTGAAATATCTATTTACAGCCTTGCTAACAATGGTGCCTTCAAGGTGGTGAAGTAGCTTAGCTGTCCAACACAACTACAGACATTTGATTGAAATATAGACACCACACAAAAAGCAGGCTAGTTCTAGATACTCCAGCTTAGATCCTCAACATTGTGACAGACGTGGGGATCATTGGTTCAGCCATCAAAAGGATGATATGTATGATGCATGGACAGCATAAAGAATGTGTCGCTTGGGGGCAAACATAGCAGTTCAAAGACAAATATTGGTTTAACCTGCATATTTAGATTTGAGAATGCAATGAAGAGGGATTTTTGTCTCTGTGGTTACTGGTATAGACCTCTAAAGTCTGAGGGAATAACTCCAGTGACATCATATTGGTTTGGACATTAGCCAAACTCAAACTGCTTGAGGACTTTAATTGATGAAGCGTTTAGGTCATATAGAATGAAAATGTTATGAAAACTAGTGACTAAAAAGACAGACTAAATCAGAGCCCACTTTGGTTCTTTTCATGTTGCAAAAACTGTATTTAGCAGTCCTTTTTCTCCATGGAAGTCAAGTATCAAATATCTGGAAGTGGTCTTTCAATTTGCAAAAGCACAACTAAACAGTGTCTGTCAAACAACTGTGTCTGAAAATTAAAGTTTAATTTTTCCAGATGAAGTGCTGAAAATGAAATCAAATTGATGCTTTTGTTACAGTCTTGTGTCGTGTAATTACAGGCATGAAATTTTGTCAGCTTTCCAGTAAATCCTGAAAGACAACAGTAATTGTTCATTGGACAAATGAAAGTCTTGCTAATGTGACAGCAGCAGGATTTATTTTGTATTTGAAGCGGCACCGTTGCGCAACATAATTTCTTGGTCTTTTCATGCTTTGTGATCTTGTATTGTTGATTTTTTAATGGTCAAACAGTTGTCTGACAGCAAAACAGAGAGAATAATTAAGTAGGTTTGAGTTCTGTGACTCCCGAGTGTTCCTGTGGATTTGTTGGAAAGAGAAGAAGAAGCGTCTGAGTCAGGAGGTTACAGAAAATAGGCTTCTGAACATTTTTGGGTATTTGCTCCCTCCCACTTCACATCAAAGTGTCATTTGGCTTTCTGGAAGGATTCTAATAGTCGAGAAAATCCAGAAACTCTCCCCCTTTCTTTTCAATCTTTTACTCCTATAAACACCTTTCCCTATCTCTGCCAGTAGTGACATTTGTTTTAACCTGAGATAAAGTCACGATGGGTGTGCACAGAATTCTCTCTGGTTTCCTGCTGTTAGCCAAACATGCTAGCAGGAGAGTGAAAGTCATCACAGGCCTCAGGAGCTAAGTTGATAACTCAGAGTATTTGGCCTTATCAGTTAGAGATGGCCCTGTGCTGTGAGGGGAATGACAGCGTCTGAGTCATTTGTTGAGTTGATGCCCCTCTGACTGCTGTGTTTCATGTTCTCTGCTCTGTACAGCCCTCTGAAATCCCACAGTGGCCCACCAGCCCTCCAAACCTGTACTAGAAAAACACTTTTCATGTCTGCCTCCTACTGGTTTTCTACCATATTCCATTTCAGATTTCATGTGGAGTATTTCCTCAACGCCTTCTTGGTTTGGATCCATGGGATGCCTTTTAAAAACACTAAGACCAGTTTACATCAAAGCTGTTTTCACTTTAAAACTATAATAGTCATGAAAATAAACTTGAATTCTGTTCAACTGTTGCGTTAGTATCTCTTTATGCTGCTGGCTTTCCATAAATGACAGGTGTCAAATCATCAGGAAAGCGATAAACAAACTGAGCAGCATTTATATCAGAAGTGGAAGACAGACTTATATCAAAACAGCTCATTTGCAAACTAATTAACTGTATGTACCTGAGATTTGGGATTGGCAGCTCCTCTGTGCTGATCTGCGGCAGGAGTTGTCTCTCTGTTCCTTTCCCTTTGGACGTGCTTTAGTTCCTGCTTCCGAGAAAAAAAAGACAAAGAGTGCTGCAAGAATATTTGCATTGCAAATCCAAAAGTTTACAAAGTAGTGTTTGTAGATGCCAGTTTGTTGATAATGTTTTACACAAATATCACACATGTATATTCACGTGTGCGCGTGCACTGCAAGTGTTCACCTTAGTTCCTCTGTTGACATTTCTTTGCATCATGTTTTGCTTTGAATTCTGACGGCCTCGAGCAAACTCCAGGCTTTTATTTCAAGCCACTCCCGCTCCTGCTCCTACACTTTTGGGTATGATTTTGCATACATTTGCCAACTTAAGTATATATTGCGTTTCAAAATGTAGAGGACTTTGACTACTCAAGATTATCCCTGAGCTGGAGGTCATTTTGAAGTAGCTCACAGGGAAAAGCATATATTAGTGTTTTTCTTACCACTGAATCCTTTCTGGCTGTGTGCTGCTGGTGCTTATTTTTCCCATGTGGGTCCTCAACAGGTGGTTACATTTCCCCGCTTTTCTTTCTGCCTCCTCATGGGGTCAACAGGGGATTGCATGAGCTTGTGTGGTAAAAATTTAATTCTGCTGTTCCTCTGTAAAGGCACCTGTTCCCTGTCAAGGAGAGAAAATAAGAAAGTAGTAGGAAAAATAAGAGATGTAGAGGACCCATCTGTTAGTCATTCAAAAGCAAGGACATGTGGCTCGAAAACTAGTTTGCGTTGCTGGTGCAGAAGGCAAAAGACTCTGATTAATGATGTTCTCCTGCCTTTTTTTCTTTCTTTCATTCCTCTAGATTCAGGGATGATAAGGGCTATGTCCTGTACCCTCAGATCGGGGACCGGCTGGACCTCATCTGCCCTCCTTTGGACACAGCCCGGTCCACGCCAGAGTATGAGTTTTACAAGCTCTACCTTGTGTCGTCTCGAGAGCAGGCAGACCGCTGCGAGGTGATGGGCCCCCCAAACATTGTGCTGACCTGCGATGAGCCCACCCGTGAACGACGCTTCACCATCAAGTTCCAGGAGTTCTCGCCTAACCTCTGGGGTCACGAGTTCAAGAGCATGCATGACTATTACATCATCGGTAAGTGGAGGAAGAAGAAGGAAGACTGGGGATTAGAGGACTGAGAGTGTGTTTTATGGGCATGTGCGTTTAGCTTTTATGACAGTGTGTGTGTGTGTGTGTGTGTGTGTGTGTGTGTGTGTGTGTGTGTGTTGAGGAGGGGTGGCTGTTATGATTGCATGGCTGATTTCTGATTGTGCCTGAGTGTGTTTGTTTATTTCCGTGATGATGGTGATGATTGGGCGGGTGTGTTTGTACTAATTAGGTATGAGAATTGCGTGTGATCCGGTCTGCAGGCGGATACAGTACAGGACTTACACTGTAAAAAATGACCAGAAGGGCCCGTACTTTTCCAGATATGCCCCACTAAAGCTGTAGGTTGTTTGTCTAATTCTAATTGAAGCACATGTTTCATCTTTGGAGAGAAATCACATTTTGATGTTGCTTTTGCAGAGAAAATGACAAAACTTGGCTGCATTTCTGTCGAATTCTGCTGTGTGCACCACTTAAGTGGGATTTAGCATTTAGTAAATCATAGCTTCATTTCTCCTTCAGCCTTGTTTCCTTGAAGTGAATGTGTGTGTCATTGCTGTGTCTTTGTCCTTTTTGACTGTGGTGCCGGCCCTTAGGCCTGTTTATTGTTACTGCCAGCCTTGCAATGACCGCAGATGGCGCAGCAAAGTTTGTTTTGGTTTACCCAGAAGGTTTGTTTGGAGTTAGGCTGTGTGAAGACCTGATGAGGTCATCAAGGAGAGCCAGGCCAAGCGTTTGTATCGGACGGAACAATCTGTAAGTAAAGGTCGTGTCAACCGAAACCTGTGGGTTGTTTTTAAATACAGACTGAGCGCCGGGAGCATTCAGCACTTACAATAGGAACAGTGCACACAACATGCATGAAATACACACACACATTCATGTGTGCTCACACTCTTGTGCGCACACAAATTTTCAATACAAACACAGGTGCTGTAAAAACACCTCAGGAGTGAGAGAGTGTGCAGGAAACACAAAGAGACAGACAGAGAGAAAGAGAGAGAGAGAGACCCTGTTCGATTCCCATAGCTCTCCTCCCACGCACCTGCAGCTCTATTCACTCAGGTGTGCAAATGCTCTTTTCACTTCTTTTCATCTGCTGTGTAGAAAAGAAAAAAAAAACACCTAAAAGATGGAATGAGGAGAGCCAGCAGGAGGAGAAACACTGGGACAGAGAAAAAAAAGACAGGCAGAGAAAAAAAGAAGAGAAGATCTTGGAAATATGTGATGTCTCTCATGCCTCTTTGTGTTTCATATTTGTTCACCAGTTTCAGTCTCTCATAGACTGTGTGTTTTTGAAGCAAGGTGAGGCACTGGGCATATTTCTCCTGCACTCTGAGTCATTATTAACACAGAAGTCATTCGCTTAGATAAGATAGAAAGGAGTGAGAGAGCTGGCTGTAGCTCACTATACCACCATGAATGTATGCGTCCGTATTTGTGTGTCGTATGCTCGCCTCTTGGTTCAGGAATTTTGGGCTTGATAAGTATGGAGGAAATTTATTGCAACCTGATACTTGCTGCTGATAACTCTCTGATTTTCACTCTATGAGTGAGATGTTAAACAGATGCCTCATCAAATATGTCTGGAAGAAACAGGAATATATTCTACTGTGCTATTTTACTATTTTATATATTATACTATTTCTATTATACTATTATAGAAATGCATTATTAAGCATAATTTTACATCTCTCACCAGAATATTTGTCATACATTGATGAAGTGTTATAATCTGTACCGTTTAAAAAATACTGTAAAGACAGTTGAGCCAAACTTCTTCCTTCATTAAGCATGAACACTTATCTACAGTGGATTAGGATTGTCTAGGGATTTTTGGTCATTTGCAAATCACTGCCTCAGTGTTTTCTATTCTTTCACAAAGAACATGTTTTAAAATCTTTAGGACAGTCCTACCTAAAGTTTAAAACTTAATGTCAGATCAAGTTGACAAGCTACCGTGCAATAAAGGTCTAACCTTCAGCTTTCCCCTCTATTGTTGATTTTAACGTGTCTGCATGGGTGATTTAGTGTTTACCAAATGGTAAAAATAAATCTCTGTGCCCTTTTTGAATTTCATACAAAAAAGCAACACCTTGCATTTTGTAGACCACATCCTCTTAATGTACTGCTGCAAAACCTTCAGCAGAAAAAGCCACAAAAGTCATCTTAAAAAACAATAATAACCAATCCATATTTTAAAGATACATAGATGTATATGTGTCCCTTAATATATTCCCTGGAATTTTTACTTCAGGGATTTATAGACAAGGTATTTATACAAGCCAAGATTCAAATACAACTAGGCTTAAGAAATCTATAAAAAAGAAAAAAGTCCCGGAGCCTGACTGAATGATTGAGATGTTATGTTTTGACAAATTGCTGGCATTAGTCAAAATCTGCTGTGAGATGTCTTTATCTATTTTGTGTCAGGCGAACAGGTAATCAGCAACATACCCGTTCTGCACTTTCACCACAAAGCTTGTTGTTTTAAGAAACTGTGCCAACCTGTTTTCATCTTTGCCATTCAGCAAGTTCTTTAGTGTGACCCAGGTTCAAATATCTCATCTTACATGATTGCACAAATACTGATTATGTGTCAGCACACCCGGTCTAAGGCTTATTTTGCACAAAGACAGTGTGCACTCCACTCAATAACAGGTTTTTGTGTCTTACAGCTGCCTTAGACTTGATTTACATAACACTGCAGCAAAGTGAAAACAATGATAAACTCTATACAAGGCCAAAAAGGTTTAAGTGTAGGGCTGAATATTGCCCTGGATCTTTTTATTTTGCCCTGCTTTCTTCTGCACTCTAACCTGGCAACTGGAGTGTCCAGAGATAGAAACACCTTTATCTCCTCACACAGACCAGACTGATCGATTGACAGCTCCAGCCCAATCGATGAGAGCTGCAACACAAGGTCACACACACACACACACACACACACACACACACACACACACACACACACACACACACACACTTTTATCACACATTTGTGGAGAGGAATCGCTGAAGAGGTGAAAAGACAGGGAAGAACCTGATCGGAAAGACCATTCGGTGCTGATAACTTATTGATAACGTCACTAGATAGCCTGTGTACATCATGCAGTGTGTCTTTGATCATTTGCTCCTAATGAAGAATTGTGTTAAGTCTCTCAGCAGAGCTTCTGTGTACTTAATGAGCCTGTGAGATAATTAATAACAGTTAATCCTCCTGCTCATTTAGAGCCACATATCTTCTGCAGCTTGTGCTGGCTAACTGGCCCTGTAGGGAGGATTGCATGCATACAAAACTCACCGTGGACTGGTTTGTCTCTAAGTGTAGTTACAGCAAATGTACTGTGTGTATGTGCATGTATGTAAGGGCAGCATATACGTCAGCCTCAGGGAAATCTTGTTTTAATTAACCTATAGCATATAGCATGATTTAATTTGCACACTACAGACCATGCACGCTAAGTATTTGTGTGGATGTGAGTGTGCAAGAGGAGGAGGAGGAGGAGGGGGAAAACAGGAGCTGAGGTTAGTTTCAAAGTTAAACCTATTACAGATTACCAGTAACTTGTTTAAATCCACTGGGTAATTGCTCTCCTTTGAGGTTTGTGACGTGTTAGATAGTAAAAGATACCTAAAAAAGAAGAAGAAGTCATCTCCATACCATAAGTCGTCTTGACTTTATTAAAATTGTTATGATTGATAATTCGAGGGGAACAATGATTATTTTGAGAAAAGCGAGCAATCAGAACCAAAAATCCAAAGTGTTTCCTTTTTTTTAAGGTGCTAATGCAGCACAGATGTTTCTGTTTTGTAATCAGATTACATGAATCCGATTAAAAGTAATTCTTTACTCCTGCATCCTGTGGAGAGGAGAGCATGAGTGGGAAAATTGATTCGTTATCCTTATTGATTGATGTTTTCATTCATAACATGAGGTCAGGGTTTATGTAAACCCGTTTCGCAGTCACACTCACCCTCTCTCACTCTCTCTTTCTGTCTGTCTGTTTTCCCTTTTTCTCTTCGACCTTTAGCTTCCCCTCTCCCCTCTTTTCTTTCACCATTCAAATCCAACTACACACAAACACACAGACATTCTCAGTCCATCCAACCCAGACCGCAGATCAAGCTTTTCACTGCTTTAAATGAATCCTTTGAAAGCAGGCGCCAGGCCTTGTGTAACTCACGCACAAACACACACAAACACACACACATGCTCACTAACATGCACAATCAGAGTGCGGTCTTGATGATGAGTCTTTTTAATGAGAACTGATGGAAGAACCATATTTATGCAGCTGAGAGTTTGCAGCTTAGAGGACAGAGTGCACAAGACTGTAACATGAGGAGACTGGAGGAGTCGTTGTTCAAACTGGTCCAGGGTCAGCTGATTTACAAAACACTGCACAAAACACAATGTTTCTCACTCAGTCTTTGTGGTAATGGTCCACGCAGACAGAGATCTTGGCCCACAAAAAAATCAATGGAAACAACTCCAAAAAACAATATCCTTTGGACTCTGGATAATATGAAGTCCTCACTGTGAACTGTTATTCATCCACAGAAATGGACCGTTTAAAACCCAATTACAACGTTTACAGTGGATTATCCAGTTTTTGGGGTTTTTTTGCCTTTCCCTTTTTTTGTTTTTGTAATTTGGTGAACACATCTTGTAACATGCAGCTTTGTGGGGATTAATTTTCAGTCTCAATGGGATGTCTGTTATTTAATATATTTCTTTGCAATATACGCTTTGTTGAATATTAGAACTCATTTCCAGGGGGGTACTGAAGGAAGAGTGGTGACTGGAAAGTGTGTTAAGTGCTCAAATTTCAATACCCCAATGACATTAAGAACCAGGGCAAAAGATTTTGATGTGCAGTAGAGGTTCAACAGACATAGTCCATGTACATATACTCAGAGCTGAAGTTGTGGCAATAACAAATGGGCATACACCCATGTTAGTGCCTATGAGAATATGAGATTTGCAGAACCCAAAGATGCGTTTCTGCACTTTGACCAACAAAAGCCAGGTTAGAATTTTAAGTCCATGACCCAGGACTTTCCTGATATTTGGAGTGCGTAGAGTACAATGAGCAAAAGAGTTCACATCTCCGATTTCTCCGGGGTTTACTTACAGGGATGCACAGCTGTGCTCTCTCTTATAGGGGAACACTATTGTCTGACTGACAATGAACTGAAGTGTTTATTGGGACAGAGGGCTTGGAGATACCAGTATTATTCCCTGTCTCTATGAACACCATTATACAGTATGGGCCTGGACACCCTCTTTTTCACCTCGACTCTGCACAAACCAAAATCTGTACAACAGGAAAGTTGCCAAGGTATACATCATGAGCATGCTCAAATACATGCAGAAGCAAACACACATACATGGGGCATTACATCATTATTAAGTCTGTCAGTTACTGCCAGTACAGCCCAGTTTGAAATATAATTTCATATGTTTTAATCCTTCAGATTTGGGAATTGACTTCAGTTTCTGCTGCTCCAGCTGACACATTATTCATTTTTTACATTGACAGAACTTACACAGTGACTTGTCGGTGTTGTTGTATTTTTCATAGACTTTGCTGAAATGGGCTGTGTATGTAGCAACACTCATGTCTGCAGGCACACCTGGCTCTTAAAGGGAATGGGAGCAGATGCACTGCTTGGCTTGATTCAAATTATACCCCAAAACACACCAGTGGATAATTAAGAAACTTAATCCAACCTCCTACGTGTCCTGCGCCTCGCTAAGAGCCCAGATTGTGCACCACATAGCTATCACAGCATGGTCAGATCTGGCTTGATTTCCTTTCAACATGTGCTTTAGACTGTGTGGTTTAGATCTCTAAAACTGGACTCTGGGTTTTTTTTCCAGTTTCCCATAAAGATATTGTTCCTTTTTGTTCAGTCCCTTGTCCAAAATGACAAACACTACCCATGTTTCACTGAGAAGGGCAAGACTTTAAAATCAGAAGGCCTTGATTGCAGTCTTCTGTGTGTGTTTTCTGTTGACATTGAGTGAAGTAAAGGCTGCACATGTGCGTCACTACAAGGACGGAAATAAAGAGGGATGCAGGGGAAACAGTAAGTATGAGTTTGTAAGGCATGGGAACAGGGATAAAAAGAAAAAAAGAGAAGGATGGAGGAAGATGACAACACACAGAGACAGTCCTGTCTCCGTGTGTGTGGATGATGCAGATGAGATGTGAGTGTCAGTTGACACACAGACACAGCAACTCATCTACAGGGTGACACTGAAACAACGCGGTCACTTTCAATCACCACAGCTGCTGTCAGGGGAAATGGAAGTTTACACACACACACACACACACACACACACACACACACACACACACACACACACACACACACACACACACACACACAAGGTAACAGTGAATGATTGCATGTTCAAAGTCAAGATACATATGACCTCATATGTGAGGGATCTTGTTCCTCTCTCTCTCTCTCTTTCTCTCTCTCTCTCCCTCTTTGTCGCACACACACGCCCACACCCACACACATCAGTAATTTTCCTTGCTGCTCACACTAACATATGCATGCTCACATAGCTATACACAAGGGCTTTCTCATAAATGTATGCACTCACACACATTTTGGGGTACAAGCAGGCCTGTGGTTGTAAACACACACAAAACAGTCTGAAAATAGCTCTCTCTCACACACACACACACACACACACACACACACACACACACACACACACACACACACACACACACACACACACACATATATATTCAAAAAGCCACTTGCATATGTATACACACATAGACAGACACAGACACACACACTCTCACACAAAACTGGTCAGATCTGTTATGGTGAATGGGTCAGTCGCTGTGGGACTGCAGTGATTATGTTGTTCCATACTAGGACAGATGGCACTTTGTTTAGGTGTGTGTGTGTGTGTGTGTGTGTGTGTGTGTGTGTGTGTGTGTGTGTGTGTGTGTGTGTGTGTGTGTGTGTGTGTGTGTGTGTGTGTGTGTGTAAAGCCACAGGTATAAAATATTATTCTGTCTTCATGTGCATGACCATGCTATATGGATGGATATGAAGGCACTCCACTGTGTTTGTGTGTGCACATGAATGACTCCCAGTGGTATGTTTAGGAAGCAGGGCCCCAAGGGCTTTGCGGAGAGCCTGGTGCTTGCCGTCACACAATGGCAGAGATAAACAACTGCCTTCTAATATGAATAATAGAAGAGCTGACTAGAGCTTTCACAGCACACCTAGAAAAATAAATCTGTGTGTTTGTGCATTTTTTTTCACATGTGTGTATCTTCTTGAAAGTTGGTAAGTTTTTGAGGAGAAGTTAATGGTGTGTTGGTGCATGTGTTTGTATGCTAGTCATTTGCATACCAGCATTTCTTAGTCTCTTTTTGCAAACTTTATTTTCTCTCTGGTATTGTTTTCCTTCTCTCTGTCTCTGTTTATCTTTCTTGCCCATCCATCTGTCTCCTTTATTGCTCTGTTTTTTCCTTCTGTATTCTATATTTATAGGAATTTGTGTGAAACCCTTTCAGTCTTTACAGCAAGTTTTTTGTTGTCCCTGGACACAGCTTGGGACAGGGTGGGGCCATATATGTGTATGTGTGTGGTCTAATTGTCGGACTGCACAGAGCTGGTGTAGTGCGTGCAGACAACGATGTTCAATAATGCAGAGGCACTCACTGGTTTATTTATCAGGGTTAAGCTGAAATAAATGACACAGAATCCAGATGGGTGAAGAAGAGGGAGAAAAGGAGGTGAGAAATAGTGCCGAAAGAGCAAGAAAAAAATGAGACTGATAAAGAGAGAGAACGATGGGGAACGACAGTGAAGCAGAGAGTGAAATAGAGGAGAGAGAGAGGAGACAATGGAGGGGTGGAAGCGGAGAGAAACGCTGCACTGCAGCCTAAATGAGCTGCACCTCTCCGCCACTCTGCGTTAGTTTATGATTCCCCATGTGCATACGTGCGTGGCTGTCTGTGCCAGTGTGTGTTTGTTTGTGTGTAACACACTACTTTATTTGTGACTGCAGTGAGGAAAGGAAAAAAGTGAGGGTTTCAAGAAAAAGAGGGATGGAAAGCAGCTGGGTGGAAGAGGTGGGGAATCCAGGGACTGTGAGAAATCTATATCTGCTGAATATTTGATCAAGTTTAAGCCCTCTGATTTGAGCCTCCTGCCAGGCTGTAAAGAAACTACAGACGCAGGGGAGAGAAGAGGAAGAGCTGCAGGAAGGAAGGAGGGAGAGAGGCTGAAGGAGGGGAAAAACAAGATGACCACAGTGAGGGGATTAGAGCTCAGGTAGGGGCTGTCTTATAGACAATAATCCCTCTAAAATCAAAATGTCTATGTAGAGCAATACTCCCATCTTTAATTCTTTTGTATATCAGCCTGAATACAAGCTGAGAAAGTGGTTATCAACTCATGAAACATGCACAGTATTAGAGGCTGTTTTTTTTTAATCTTTTGTAATCCGTTAAAACCTTAATTAGTGCCAAGTCATTTATGAACTAGCTCAAAAAATTAAAAGAAAAAATATGACTTTTTTCAAACCTCCATTTTATTCACCTGACTGTGACTTGTACAAAGCAGCTTTTGAAACCCAAGTGCCTTTACAACATGAAAACTGGTGTTGTGCCATCATTTTACAAGACTCTTTCTTAAGTGATGCAGCAAACTTCATTTTTTGATGATATGAATTTATTTTACTGAGCATATCTGAATATTGAAGAATCTTCATGTCTTTGCAATCTTTCTTCAATACAAGCTAAAAATACTCCCCTACGGAGCAAGGGTCTTAGCTGTTGCATGGGCACAAACAATACCTGCAAGTGCTTCGATCTGTAATAACAAACTTGCGTGCATTTTGGAGGCAGGGAAATTGGCTAAGCAGATGGCGAGGCTCTGAACAAATATCAAATGTTAATTATTGATCCAGGTTATCGCACACATTCAAACCGGCAGTGTTATTTGTTCTTGTGTTTGTAGTGGAGCCATAACTATCCCATAATCACCCTTCAATTTGAGAAGATAATCCAACTCAAATCTTAAAATCAATATCTCATCAGTGCTTTCTCACCGTCACACTCCCCTCCCTCAGCGCTTGGCTGCGAGGATGATTACTCACTGATGAGATTATCATCAGTGGTTGTAGAAACTCAAGATGACATGAAATAGCATTGAAGAATTGCACTGGAGAGTGTCGATAGTTTACAATATCTTCTTATGCTGTTCTTGTATCACACTATGTAGTGATAGAAGTTTAGTAGTTTTTGCGTCCTCTTTGTGTGCCCTGTCTGTATTGCTGTCAGTTCTGTAGTCACACACTGTTCCCTGTGAGGTTACATCAGCCTGCACATTTTCCCTATCATATGACAAGCACAGTTCTACCAGGGATGACAGCCTGAATGTGTCCTAACCTCACCACACACAGACAGACAGACAGACAGAGTTTGACAGTGGAATATAAGTCTTACTTTTTCATCCACCTTTAGTTCTGACCACTTTTTGACATTTCAGATTCTGCTCCATTAGATGAACTGCACCAGTACCATGTTGCCTCTTCCTGCTTTTTCCCTTTCTTTATGACCCCTGTGCGGTGGCCACCAAACAATATCTGCCTTCCAACATTTGAGTGCCTCAATTTCTGGGCACAGAAAACATTTTTCTTGGATCTTTTCTTAGGGGTTGCAATGATTCACTCCAAACTAGCGCTGCTTTATGTTTACATATCCAAGCAGTAGGGGAGCATTGCCTTCAGGTGTGCAAATGTAAGGTTTTAAAAGTATGATTTCTTTCAGGAAAATGCAGTTTTTTGCCTGTGTCAGCACATTCACCTCGTGCTTACTCTCAATACGGATACTACATACTGTTGTAAAAATGAGAGCCCTGTCCACCTTGACAAAACTACCGTGACTCCCACTCATTGTATGTAAAGGCAAACGAATAAAATTGAGTTATACATTTTTTAAACTTCAAGTGTGCTAAAGCTTTCACATCTGCTGTGGCCCTCAGGGGACACGCCTCGAGATCGCTCCAAGCCAGCGCCTGACAGCTATTTTGAGGTGGACCCGAGACTGCTTTTCTAGCCGGCAACACATTTTTCACACTCCACTAAACACATCGGATTCTGCGGGGCGAAAAAGCCTCAGTTAAACTCTCGTGTGTGAAAATAGCCTCAAATAAAGTGCAAAAGTGGAAAATGAAATAGAATAGGCCAGCAGGGGTTTGGTGCAACGGATCCGACTAATATCCCCTCTAGAGATAAAGTTTATCTGCATCTCTCAATGGATAAGAGATAGAGGATTGTAGAAAAGATGACTCTATTAAAGGAGATGTTAGTCGGGTCAAGTGTTTTAAATGATTAAGCCTGAGATTCCCCCGAGCCTCACTGCATATCTTTATTATATGCACCAGAATATGTGGACATATACTTAAATACAGCACCAAAACCACAGAAATACCACTGTAAATATGCAGACTTGTTGATGTAACACCTATATTTTCAGATACAAATGAGGACAAGGCTATTTCTGGCTGAATAATAGGGAAGAGGAGCAGGGTGGCAATGAACTGATGTAAAGTGACACAGGGAGGGATCGAGGGATATTTGGGGAAAAAAAAAGAGAGAGAGGAGAGAACAGAAAGGGGGAGGAAAAAGGATGAAAAAAAGATGTGTGCTGAGTGTAAGTAAGAGAAAGTGACAGATCGCCTGGCCGATTTAGGTCAGCAATCAGAGCCGGGCTACTGTCTGCGAGATTGGCTGTGCGTGTGTGTTTTGGTATGTGTGCGATGCTGGTTGAGTGCTCTTGTGTGAGTATGTGGAGGTGTTTTTGTGGGTGTTGTGAGCATGCATGACTGTTGTGTTCATGGGTCTGTTTTTATGGCAGTGGAGTTTGGTGTACTTTGTGTGTTTGCTCTGGTGGGTCTGTCTGTGTGTGTGTAGTTGTGTTGATGGGTAGGGGGTTGATGGCATTAATGTGTGTGTGAATGTGTCTCTCTCTAGTTAGAGGTCAGACAAGAAGAATCCCACCCTAATTGGATTGGGCTTGGTTAACACTGTATGATTCATTTAACCTTCCTACACTGTCTGTCGGTCTCACACATAAACACACTCACACAACCTCACACACAGATGTGCAAACTTTCTTTGTTGCCTATCACAGCTTGACAGACAAAAGCATCTTTGTTTTGCTGCCTTCTGCCGAGGAACCTTTAGCAGATGAGTGTGTTTCCCGGCAATCAAACATGAAGGAGTTCAAAACAAGTGCACCTCTGGGCTGACCTCTGCCATCAGGGGAACACATTAGCCTACTTATATAGCCTTGATTTAGTGTCCAGGTTCATGCAAACATGACCCCTGATCAACATAATGAACGCATTCAGGAGGGCAGATGTGTAGTCCACAAACAGATGCCTAGACATGATGTGTTTTTGTTTGCTAACACAGACAGACAAACTTTGCATTGATTATTATTTATTTATTTATTTTGAAAAACCATCTGTGTCCTTCTTTTTCATTAGAAAGAGTCAAATGTTTTGACTTTTCTTCTCTCCAGAGCTGGAATTTAAAAAATTAAAAGTGATGCAGAAAAGGAACTGTTAGCCAAACTGAAATGTAACTCAAAGACAACTTCAGTGAGACAACTTTCTTTTCCGCAAAGAAGATGAGATCATGACAAACTCAAAAGGTACTCTTAATGATACAAAACTATCAAATGTTTTTTTTGCTAACAAGACAAAACCGAAATGCATATGGTAGACTATCAGACATTCAAGATTTATTTAATATTCCCAAATGTGTGACCTGACTGTTGAAATAGAAGCAATGCATTCCTGTGATCCCATTTCCATATATCTTTCTTATTATCACTGATGATTTTCTCCAGATGTATGTCAGCAACAGCCACAACTTGCGGTAAGGGTGACATCAGTTTAATGTTTGACATTTGCTGTTTTTGGCTGCAGTCACCATTAATAGCTCCAGTCAAAGCCTTGATTTATCCTAGCTTGTCAGTATATTGGACAGCATCTTAAGTCAAATGTTTCTGATCAGCTTTTTATTATTAGCAATGCAGTTCACTGGGCTGTGGACTGAATTTCTTTAACCATTGAGGACTAACTTGAAATCAGAGTTATTCTACGAAGTGGCCCAGGAGAAAGTTTTTACCATCTTGACTCGGAGTAAGGATCATTTCTTGAACCTTGATTTCTGCCTATCCAAGTAAAAAAAAGGGGGAAACACAACATGGACTTTCAGGTGTACAAACAACACAACTTCAGCACACTGCATCTCCTTAAACGTATTTAATCAGGGCGCAGAGATGTACAATCTTGAGACCTACAGCCTAGTAAGGAATGCCTTTCAGCCATATTGAAGACAATCAGTTTACATGCACAGTAAAGTGGAGCTCAATTGAGAGTTTAGTCTGCATTAGGTCCTTTCTTCATCTTTCAAGGTTTTGTTTTCTATCTGGCTAACCAGTTTCAGCTTGATTGAGCCATACACATGACAAAGAAAATCGACCTCCAACCATGTGCACGCAGCAACCAGCAGCAGATGAGATCGGAGTGTTCGTTGTCGGTATTTTGTCTTGTTTTTCCAATGTCCTGTTTGTTCTTGTTTATAATGTGTACATCGTAAACGCAACTTGGGCGGGTTTTACCTTAAGTGCCCGGTTCTTGCCTTTGCAAGCCTGGCTACGACCTGGCAAGAGGAAAGACAGCCTGTGCTAGCTACCACGCTAGCAAGGAACGAAGGCTACAAACAAACTTTGCCAGCTGACAGTCAGTCGCGGTCGCCCTGTCGCGTCCTCCTACGGGAGTAGGGAGGTTGCAGTGTCTTTCGCCGGTGTCAGTAACTTTGTGACACTGCATTCTGACTCGGTCCCGACGGTGTCAAATCCTGCGCCCACCGGCTCTAGCCCGGACGTCTGATTAGAAGAGGGACGTGCTGCGTTAGCTGCCACGCTAACAGGGAAGGCTACACCTTCGCATGTACTAAGGTAGCTGACCTACTCTTGTGTATTATAGGCTGCTGCACATATGGACCAGATTCTTAATTTTCTTTTGTTCTTAACCTTGCATACATAGGTTGCTGTATAAATGCTTTCAGAGCCTATGACTCTTTTCTACTTGCACAGGTCACTGTACGTATGCTGATCAGTGCATTTTACTTATTTATTATATTTATTATTACCTACCTCCTTCACAAGTGGTATCCTCACTCCTTGCACCTTGATCTGTGCACTCGGTGCACCGAATGAGTTTTTAACTGTCCGGCTGATGTACTGTGTACTGTAATATGTCCTGTATGTTTGTCTTTATGTACGCTATGATCTATCTGTTGCACAACAAATCGCCCTTCATGGGACAAATCAATAAAGTTGAAGTTGAAGTTTGTTTGCATGACTATGAGAAGTTTGATTTCAGTGTGATTCCAGTCAGTCTTAGGTGTTTACATTTCAAAAGTCTTGTTTCTGTTGGTACTATTGCAATAAGTCGATGTTTCTAGTACACGTTAAAGTACGGAATGAGTGGAAATGTCCCTTATGTAGAGAGAGAACATTCCAGTAAAAAAATCTTTACACATGAAACAGATTTTTTTTTCCCAAAGGTGAAATTAAGAAATGTACACCAAAAACACACAAATTTGAGCAAAACTAGTTGAAATGTTGTCAAAAATGTGCCCATCACTAAGACAAAAAAATAAAAAGCTGCCAAGATGATGAATGTGTATCAGGTCTTTACTAGAGAGAAGGTATTGAACAGGAAATCGCATGTTAAAACCATGTATCCATTTATCCAGCAGTTATACTTAAGTTTGTAAGACAGGTCTGTGAGTGCAAGCTTTGCTTCTGGTTGGAAGGTAAAGGTTGAAGATCTTGTTCAGCAAAGCCATAAAGGCACCATCCTGGCTTATCTCATCTCTATATTTAGTGCGCAGACTTGAAATGTAGAGTATATCGTTGTTCACAAGTGAGTTTCAGAAAGAAAACAAAATAGTTTTCTGCAAAATGTTGAACTAGTCCGTCTAGCGAAAAAGTAAACACACACACTGCTGGTGCTTCAGTTGGAGTAGTTTGTCTTTAAGCGTGATGTTTGCCATGTGTGAGGGAGATTATGGTGTGCTTGGAGTCGGATTGGACCCGGCAGCTGTTCAGTAGAAGAAGATTGAGAGGAAGAGGAGGAGCAGGAGGAGGAAAAGTGAGAGAACGAGTAAATTACAGGGAAACAGACGAGCTGGAGTAATTTGAGCGTGCAGAAGAAGAGAGGGAGGAATGAAGGGAAGCAGAAGAAGGGCCCCATGAAAGAGGATTTCTGTGTGGTGTGTGTGTGTGTGTGTGTGTGTGTGTGTGTGTGTGTGTGTGTGTGTGTGTGTGTGCATGCATATGAGACCGTAGAAGAAGAAGAAGAAGAAGAAGACTGTTGACACTCAGTGGAGCAAGAGGGCCCATGGCTCAAAGACACAAGGACAAACAATCAGCTGCAAATCCTTTTTAACTACCATTTAAGCAGCTCTAATTATCCCCAAAAAAACCTCCACAAAGAACATCATTATCAGGAAGCGCTCGTGCATGTGTGTGTGTGTGTGTGTGTGTGTGTGTGTGTGTGTGTGTGTGTGTGTGTGTGTGTGTGTGTGTGTGTGTGTGCGTGCGTGTGTGCATGCGCATGCGCATGCTCTTCACTTGTTTGTTGAAGAGAGATTCATTAGCGGATCGCCTGTTTACTTGTTACTAACTAATCGTCATTGTCGTATGTTACTTTGGGTGCATCTTACAAATACAACAGGCATATTTGGCTATTTTTTACCCCCGCCTCTTACTGATGGAGCCCAAAGCAACCCCCCTTATGCACACATGAAACACACAGCCAGAACCTTTTGGCAAGAGAGGAAGAGAATCTTTTTCTCTCTCCCTCTCGTTCTTCCTCATATTTTAGTCCCAGATCAAGTCGAGCCAAAAAACTTAATTCAATGCATGTTGTCCGCTCTAGAGAGTCAAAGGTTTTGATAATTGTTCAGAATGCGCTAAACTTAAGAGCCAAAAGAGCTAGGAAGTGGAATCAGTGCTGGAACTAATGGCTCTGATGTTGTCATGGTCTATGTAAGTCTGTGTGACAAGCTGAGGGGCCAGACGGGGCTAGGCTCAATCGTCACAAATCAGCGGCAGAGTTTGGCATCTTGAATGTCATGGGGAGCAGAGGAGCACTCAGTAAGTAATACAGTAAAGAGTTTCAGATGAAGACTGCTTCAAGGAGTCCCTGTAGTTCTTATATTAATCCTCTCTGTTCCCTCTGGGGGGGCTTATCGTCTGTATTAGTCGCACACATCTGCTGCTGCTGTATGCACTGATTATATATTGATGAGGGGGGTTTAGATAATTGAATACCCTCATCATGGGGGGGAGAGGGAGGTGTCTTGTTTCTCCACTTCAGACTACTACAAGTTGAGGGGGAAGGTGGAGCTGGATTGTCAATTCGGTGTGTGTGTGTGTGTGTGTGCGCGCGCATGTGTGTGTGTGTGTGTTTGTGTGTGTGTGTGTGTGTGTGTGTGTGTGTGTGTGTGTGTGTGTGTGTTTGTGTGCACTTCCCTTTGTCCTCATGCACCCACCCCCCTGGCTCCAGCATAGATCCAGGACCAAACCACGGCTCCAGCCCAGCTAACCACTGGTTTAATATATGCAATTAAGAAGCTAATTAGTGTAATTAATTCAGCCAGGGCCAAGGCCCAGCCTGGCCCCTATTCACAGCTTTGGAACTGCCATAATCCTCCTCCCTACACACACACACAAGCACACACACACAAGCACAAACACACACACAAAGAATAACACACACCCAGACACGGCTATGCCCTCATTATGAGCAGGGTCTTTGTTGGCTGTGTGTGTGGTGCCAGAGAAGTCGGAGATGAAGAAAAGGGTGTAAATAAAGACAGAGAAAAAGTGAGGCAGTCAGTTCGGTATAATGAGTGAAAACAGTGAACTAATTCATTGGCACCTCCAGCCTCGCTCGGCTGCTCTCTTGGTGGCGCTGCAAGAGAAGGGAGCAGTGTTTGGGCAAATAGCATCTTACCTCATCTGTAGCAACAGCTCTGCTGTCATTGCTTCTGGAAGTCAGCTGGCCTGGAAGAAAGACCAGCTTAACAGAGACTGCCCGGTCCGTTTGACCTTTATTTAGCCAGGTTTGTCCCTTTTGAAGGTTTACAAGCTTGACTTTGCCAAGGCTGCACTATTACAATATTGAGGGCCCATTGCAAATTATAAGGGGCTTTGATTCAATATAAAGTCCTGTTTTATTTTCTTTTACACTAGTACATGTAAACAGGGTAGTTTGTAAGTGCTTAGTGATTCATATGTGCACCATAAACCTTCGATAGCTTGCGTTTGGCTCAGCTCAGGCTGTACAGAAAGATGAGGGCAAGTAAATCCAGGTTTGTTATTTTTGGAGCGTGATTAGGAAATGTGTGATGAATTGAAGATTAGAGGAGCGGGACAGATTTATGACACTTGAGCATGCTGCTCTAAACGGATTACAGATAAAGTAATCGAAGGAATTTTGGCGGCAGCTCTCTTGAAGAAAAAGGTCGCTCACCCCCACAAAAATGACACAGAATGACAAATTAGTCATTGTTTATTTATGGGTGGTGCATTATATGAAATGCTAACATGATTCTGTCTGTTTGCTAGGATTTGTGCTACCTTTTTATTCCAGGGTGCTTCTGTGGAACTGATATTTTTAGTTAAGTACCCCTCATTGAAGACACTGACACTGGAGTGAGTGCACTCTCCTTGCTCCCTGATTGTGGAGAGTACATTCCACTTACATCAATACTTAGACCAGCAAATCAGTTCTTGTTATGTGAGACTTTGTCAGTCAGTTGAAAGTGGAAAATGTCTCCCATCTGCTGTGTTTTGGTATGCTGTGGCGGCTTTTTTTCTTCAGCGGGTCTTTAGAAAAGATGATAGCAGGCTGTAGAGCTAACAGCTCCAGGCTTACGATCCTGTGGGAGCTGGGTGTGTTGGTGTGTGAATGGCAAGTTTAAAATATGAATAAGCCGGAGCTGTTTTTACACCAGAACCTCATACTTGACCCTGTTAAAAGTTTCACTCAGGTAGGAAGCTCTCTCTCCATTCATCACAGTTTTCACTCTGTCTCTGTCAGTCTGCATGTCCATCAGCTCTCTCGCACAGCACACTTATAACTCTTTCAGATGCTCTCTCCTCTTCTTCATTCCCCTGCTCTAGGTCGGAGACAGCAGAAAAAGAAGCTGTGAGGAGATTCATCTATCTGTTTGGGTCTCAGTTTCAGCAGAAAAAGGCAAATATTCGTTAGGACAAAATTACAACCTTTAACCATCAAAACACTTGTGAGATTTTTTTTGTCTACATATGTGATAAACAAAAGTGCATGTGAAAGAGACTGTGGTAAAGAACATTAAAGGAGATACAATCATCCATCCTGCTGATGTGCCCTTGATTTAGACAGGAAGTCTTTTACAGAAAAAATAAAAGCCCAATAGTATGATATTATCATTCATGTGTTCAGGGCAAGGAAGGGCAGACAGATGTGGTACACCAAAGTTCACCACATCTGTAGAGGGATGTTTTCTTTGTTGTTTAAGCCAAAATTTAAATTCAGACTAACTGAGGAGCCTAAAAAACTTGTAGGAAATGTCCACAGTGAACACTTTTTTTTTTTACACATAATCACAGAGTCTGCAGCCTAGCAATGTGAATTTGATTTAACTTATGCAGGATAACTATCACCTGTCATATGTCCTTATGCCCATGCCGGTCACATATTACTCTAGTCAAATGGTTACAGTCATGCCAGTTTAACCAGGCAGGGCTTACATACAGTGTTATCTCCATTTCTACATCAAAATGCTGCCAAACAGTGCCAAGCTAAGAGATGCAATCTGCTTCTTTGGCTGATTAACTGTGCACATCCACATGTACAGATCACAGAAACAGAAGGAACCAAAGTTGTTTAAAGGAAATATCCCTGATAAAACATCTGTACTGAACCAAAAGCTCTGAGTCGTACTTGCAGTATAAAACAAACAAACAAACAAAAAAAAGTATACTGTCATATTTGGGAGACTTTCAACCCCTTTTTGATTGAATCTTAAAACAATTCAATCAACATCATCCATGCTCAAATGTGCATATTCCTGATATGGGCAACGTCATGCTGGTCTGATTCTTTAACAAAGTCTTGTGTTTCTTACCTGCATACACTGTAGACACCCTAAGAGCTCAATTCATTGAAGAGTCTGTTCATGTTACTGAAGAGTCTCCTCTTATCCACTTGTTTAAATTTAAATTGATATTAAATGTGTAAAATGTAGTACAAATCTTGCAGGAAAGTCTTCTTTAATATTGAAACAAAGTATTTTTGTGCTTTGTTTCTTTCCAGCTCTATGGTCCCACACAGGTCAGGGTCTCCCTCAGGACACTTGAATGCATGAATCAAACTCTTGACCTTAAAGCTCAGTGCTTTCATGAATGGAATGTGTTGCCTTTCTCCAAGCGGGGTCAAAATTCCACAGTCGTGCATTATCTTTTTATGGATGTTTTTAATGAAGCACATACTTCAGTGAGATTCACACTCAAAGTTGACACTAAGGTTTATTTTGTACACACTTTTATCATCTTTAAAAGACTGTGTGTTTAGCACTTTCCCTTGGCAGAGTGAGAGTGATCCTATCAGGCTGGTGAGGCTTGCTGAACTTTAAAACCAGACAGACAGATATCTCTCAGCCGTCAAGCGAAATAAACTTCACATGAAACAGACAAGAATGCAAACAAACTTCAGGACAGCACCGACACTAAAAGCAACAACTAATGAGAACACATACACTCAGCTACACACACAGGTTTTTCCAGTCCTGCATGCACCAGACACCAGTGGATGATTTCACATAAGTAAACGAGACTCAGAGATCAGACGCTAAAACACACATTTTGGGAGGAGACGCAGACAGACTGCAAGCAGCACACATACGTCAACCTTGAGACACACTCATGACGTGCAAATAAGAATTAAGACACACATAAACACCCTTCAAAAGTGAAGACAAACTGACACATGCACACACACATTTCTGAAAGCAGAGGCAAGCTCAAGCATGCATGCGCGCACACACACACACACACACACACACACACAAAGACAAACACACACACACACACACACACACACAAATACAAACACACACACACACGCACACACACGGTTCAGAAAAACAGACAGACTGCCGTACAGCTAAGCACACAGCTTGTGTAAGGCTGCTTTAATCACAGAGAGCTAAACAAACACAACTGTCATCACTCAATTTCTCTCACTGTTGCACACATATATAGAACTTTGAACGTGCACATAAACGGTTGACATGCACAGGCATACACACAAACTGTTTATAATTGCCCTATGCCTTCTGCTGTCCATCATTTTCTCCTTCATATCTCACCCTCCTTCTCTCCACTTTCTCTCTCCAGTCTCTCCCTCAAGCAGTATCCAGGCACAGATGTCAAGATATATTATTTCGGCTGGCTGGCTCCCATGTTCTGTACGTGTGTGTGAGTGTGTGTTTCTCTTACTTTCCTCCTTTAGAAACAAGGCTTGCAGCAGGGGGTTGGCGAGGAGGGAGAATCAAAGCTGTACTGGTAAAGATTAGTTTAGTGTATATGTAGGCGAAAGCTTTCAAAACAAAGAGCACACACACACACACAAATGCGCAACTCAGTGTTGGAGTATTGCAGTCATGGTTCAAGGACATTTAAGGCAAGCAGACACACACACTGCCGCATTGTATTGAATCCGTGTTGATCCATTAGAAGGACCTCCATGCTCGTCAGGGTTGTGTAATAGCGGAGTCTTGGCCGGTGCATTTAAACACTAAAACGGAGCCAGGTTTAAAGTGCTTCTGTGTGTGTGTCTGTTGTGTGTATTCACACAGTTTCACAGCCTATGACATAGCCTCTGGTTGAAAGAATGGCATGCAATGAAAGAAGAAAACTAGAGGCAGAAAGAAAAGAGAGACTGTTTCTATGTCTCCAGTGTTTCTTGATCTATGAGTCGGGGCCCTTAAAATGGATGGTGGCGGTGGCCTGTGACATGGAAAGAAATAATAATAGTAAAAGCAAAACCTAGAGTAATAGAATAATAATAGTAGTGAGAGTGGAAATGTCTTTAACAGATGTGCTTTATATGAGGGACGAAAGTTTAAATGAAGTTGGTGTTGGCGCTACTCACAAACTTTTTCTCCTGAAGCCACAAAGTCAAGTACCGGTACTTTGTCAACCTTTTTTTTTTTTTTTTTTTCCAGCAGAAAATCATACACAAAGTTAAAGCTTTTAATTGTGTTTCTTGAATATTCAGCAAAATGAGTACAACATTGCAAAAAAAGTCTAAAATACCCCAAAACACTGGAGAACATATTGGTTAAACTGTTGTCAGCACTACTGTGGTTGTTGTCCATATTTTTTTTACAAAGGGCTCAAGTTGTTGCTACAGTAACAGCATGACAAATACAAACACTGCAGTAATTTAAAGCATTCATTTTTCACATTAGTTAAAATTGGCCAAAGAACTGTCATGCAAAAGAACCAGCAGAGTAGCGATCATTTTGTAGTTGAAAATTGGGATGATAAATGTTCATTAGTGTCCCTGTTTCTCCAAGAAGATGACAAGACGATGACAGGCTAAAGATACATCATTCACGACTTGATTATAAGACAAGACAGGACTTAAATGTTTGAAGGAGACTGCCAGATGTTTAAAGTCCACAATGTTTTCCCCAACTGTGCATCTAATCTGTCTGTCAAAATACAAGCACTGCATTTCTGCAGCTGTCTGAGCTGCTCAAGAGGTGCAGTGTTAATTTGATCTCTGACCTTTCACATGTTTGCTGAAGATATCAATTCTTACTGCTTCTATCCCCCAATGCATGTGAGTAACAAAGCCATAAACAGCAACTGAGGTGACGTCAGTTTAATATTTGACATTTGGCATTTTTGGCATTGTTAACTTTTACTGCTCCTTGTCAAAGCTTCCATTTGTCCCAGTATTATAGCACAGGGTTTAGTTATAAATCATCAGTAAAGGCATTTCAGCTTAGTAAACTTAAGGTCTGTTTAGTGTGCCATTGCAGGCATAATAAGGAACAATTGTTAAAGTGCAATTCATCACACAAGTATTGCTTTACACATAAAAAACATTTTCTTGTTGGCTAATTGGATGAGTTTTAAAGAAGAGAAAGTTTCAAAGTAGTTAAGTAATGACTCAAATGTGATTGGTTTCATTGACTCAAACTTGACTGAAATGTTTAAGTTTTAAAGACTAAAATTTCATTAAAACTAAAGGGCAAAAATAAAGAAAAAGAAAAAAAAAGAAAAAAATAAATGTGACCAAGACCTATTGACTTTTTGCCAGGAGATGATATCTGCAATATTTCCAAAAAAGCAAAACAGACCAATTTTATAAAGTTATGTTTTTAGATGAGAAGTCAATAAAAGAGACATTTTCCTCTTATTGACAAAGTTTAAATTAAAATACTAACTGCTGCCGTTTTGTATTTACTGCCTATTCAGTTTTGCACATTAAAATGCAAAGTATACCCAATTTTGTGAGGGGGTGTTTTTTTTTTTTTTTTCTGAAAGGGAGGATGGGTCTATAAAGTGAATGTATACCTAAATCTCAAAGTCTCTTTTTCTTACAATGAGAAGCACATTAGAGTGATGTTTGTAGAAAATGCTTCTGTAATGGGAACATTATTTATGCCTTTAAAAAAATGATTATCTATAATTATGCTGCTTTTCAGCAACGCCAACTCCAAGCTGCTTTGCAAAGACCAACTAATGTCAAAGTTACAGCCTTTTAATGATCATTTGTTTCAAAAGCTCTGATCAGTATAAATGGGTTTAAATATTATAAGCAATTTACAGACTGAGGGGGCTAAAATATATAAGAAGCATCATTCTTCCTTACGATATTTAATATGTGTCTACAACTGTGTATTCAAACTCATTAAAACTTGCACTAAATGTCTAAGTATGATGAATAAGAGTCATAAGAAGAGTGGGAGAAACTTTGAGGGGCATGCCCACAGACCCCATTAGTCCCATTAGCTGGCCGCTCTCTCTTTGTGGTTGTTGTAGTGGTTGTTGAATGTTTGGGTTTGAGGTTGGGGTTAGGGTTAGATACTTATTGCATGGTCCCACCAGACAAGCTGAGAAGATTGTGCTTTCGAAGAAGTGCTTTAAACATTGCATTACAGAGAATGAACTGTGGGCCATAATTGTACACATGCTTGCCCACCCAAAATCGAACAAGATTAGATCCTGGTTATTGCTCTGTATCTGCCACTAGATCACGACCTAACATTTTTCCAGCGCTTGAGTGTGATCTATTTTCCTATACTGTGCTGGCCAACAAGAGAGTGCTGCCAAGAGTTTTAGCAGCCAAGCTTAATGATGTATAATGCAGATTAGCTCTCTGTTGTAAAGCGTTTGAGCTCAATCTTAAATAAAGGTTTTCTTTAATGGCAAATACGATTGTCCCAAAGGTCTTTCCTATAAGTCCGGTTATGCTTGTGCTGTGGGCAGAGCGTTAACACTTTATCACCTTGGAGAAAGCAACACCAACAATTAGTTCTATGTCATTATGTTTGTGTGTGTGTGTGTGTGTGTGTGTGTGTGTATTGTAATAGGAGAGTTGCAATAGGAGATGAGAGACTCTTACAGGTATGCATGTTTATTAGATGCTGGACCTCAAAGCTGCACTCAGGCTCATTAAAATGTTTGATTGTGTTGCCGTTTATGCAAGTGCTCTTCCTTGAGCGCATCATTTATCACACATGCACAAACAAACACGCACGTTTTCCAGCGGCTGGTGTTTTTGTCCTTTTCTAGCGCTGGTGGAGTTCATTAAAAGCCTTAATTAGACTGACAGCTATGTGTAATTACAGTCTTTAAGATGTACAGCTTCTCTGCCCACTCCTTCACTGCCTCCTTTAGAAAGTCATTGTCTGAAGGGGAAACTTTGTGTGTTTGTCAGGATTCTACATGTGTTTGTGTGTGTAAAGGAGACCTAACCCCCTCTAAGTTCTGGGTCTTTGACATTTGCCATCAATATCACGAAGAAAGGAGTGACATTTATGAGGCCCTTTTCTCTAACAGCTCCTGCCTCCTATCGACTCAGCCGTCTCCCATCGTTCTCACATTTTCACCCTCACTCTTCCTCCTCCTCCGCCTTCACACCCTTCTGCCTCCCTTCTTCTTAATTTAGAAACCCCTCCCCACTCCCCGCCGCCATCTTCCCACTCGCTTTCACTTTCTTTCTCTCCTGTTACATGTCACAGATCGCTGTCACGTTCCTCCCTTCAGACCGATGACCCACTTCCCTCTTTTTTTGCGTTGTTCCATGCTTCCTGTTTTACGAGACATTTGTCCTTCAGTCGAGCGACTTCTCTCCTTTCTGCTAATTTCTATTTTACCAAAAGAAGTGTAACCTACATATCAACTCTAAGAGGAAATAGGCCCACCTGTCCCTCAGAGAGGCTATCTATAATCTTACAAACACTTGGCCAGCCATGTACCCAACTGTCAGAACAGTGCTTACCATGAATTCATGTGATTGATATATATATAGATATATATTTTAGATAGTAGTCAGTGCTGGTTTAAAAAGATGTATTTCAAGGGGGCAGATGGCTGAGCGGGTTAGTGTGCCCCACTTATGGAGACTACCTGCAGCGGTGGCGGGCCCCCACCATGCGCTGCATGTCCTCCCCTCTCTCTCTCTATCTCCCCATACTTCCAACCTATCCTATCAATAAAGGCAAAAACTCGACAAAAAAAGGATGTATTTACCAAAGCCTTTGGTAAAAATATATATTTTTATGCTGTCAGACATATAGGGCTCTATTTTCGTGTCGGTGGAGGATGGCGGACCCCACGCAGTGGTATTTTCATCTGGCGGATCCTGATGTACAGCCAGTTTGGTATTTTCGTGGACTGAGGCGCACAAAGGTCCGCCAAGCTGGGCATGGTGGCGTGGCAGCGGGAGGTGTCGACAGAATCAGCTGCCGCAGTGACATTTTCGTGCTTGCCGGTGGCGTATAAAGTGCGCTGAAAGCTCGCCGATCCAAACCTGGTCAGCTTTTAGCGCAGGCAGAGCGCAGCTGGTCTAGTGGTATTTTGGTAGATCGGTGGCATATCGACATACGTCACCGATGCCTCACCAGCAGGTTTCCACAGTATCAGGCACATTTCAGTGCAATAAATAATCATCAACAACTAATAATCTGAGTCAGCACATACATTTATATCTATATAGATATATATTTTATATCTATATATATTTTATATGCCAAAATCTATGAAAGAAAGAGCCAGGCCACGGAGCATGATGTGTCATTATGCACAGATGGTTCTGATTTTAATGCCATTATGGGAATTTATGATGTGATCTCTGTGCACAACCCACCTTTGTGCTTATATGAGACAGTGTGAAGGACGCCCTCTGCAGTGTTTACAGCGACACTTGTTGAGGAGCTGCCTTCTGTCGCCATCGTGTGGCATTACTGTCTTCAGACATCTCTTGATCTCTTTGACTACTTCACGAAAATAGTAATACGCCTCGCCGGTGGCGGATTTAAAGGCGAGGATAGGAGCTTATGTTATTGGTCAATACAGGTCTCGGCTGTGTTAAACCCACTCCACGCTCTCTCTCCTCCCTCGCTACGACTTACGCCGCTGGGAGGAGCTAAGTTAGGGAGGGGGGATACTTACGCCGGGCTGCGCCGCTCACTAAAATACCAAATTGTGCTTGAGAACGCCTTGTCAGCGCGGCAGACGTGACTTACGCTGCGCCTGCGCCACATCTCCGATGAAGCACGAAAATAGTGCCCATAATCTTCAGGAAATACTGGATGACTTGATTTAAAGAGAAATGTCAAGGTTCAAAGTACTACCATGACATCACAACAGGTCACTCAATCCCAAGACGTCCTGCAGAGATTTAGTCAGCATAAAGGTCAAGCCCTATTCCCAGGGCTCCCTACAATCTATCATGCCAATTTTTCTGCGATTTTAAACATCTTATTTCCACTCTCACTGACAAAGCTGACTCAGAGTCTCTTACATTAAGGGAGTTTGACAGTTTGAGACCTTGAAGATATGCTTTGACATTATAAACATACAGTCTTCGTAAGTTATTTTTCTAGCTGAAGGGTCTTTTTACCCATGGTGGAGTGGAATGCATGTGGCCAGGGTCGCCTCCCCCGCGTCTACGGCATGTTTGTGGCAAGGTGCCAATGTTGTAATCCTGCAATGACAGACAATGTCACAGCAAGGCACTGCCTGAGAGGAAGCCCTGACAAAGAGGGGGATGGCAGGAAAGCTGCAAACATAAAGGCAGTAATTAAAAGGAGAGGGAGAGGGAAATGTCGCAGAGGAGGGAAAGCAAGATCTTCTGGAGGAGAGAGTGATTGCTGCAACACAAGCCTTTTTTTTCTCCCTTCAATGTGATGAAAGTATGACAAAGTGACAGAAGACGTGGAACTGCGAGTTAGGTGTAGTTGTCTGCTGTTTTCCCCTTCACTGCACAGTATTCATGTCTAAATTGAGACAGTAAATCAGGCTAATGTGAGACAGAGGGCTTTTATTTACCTGCTCACACAGGTGTGTAAATGTGCAGTGTGCTGTGAGTGTGTGTGGGAGTGTGTGAGTAAATGGGTCTCTCATAGAGGAGAGGGGTTAGTGGGAGCAAGGTGCTGTCCCAGTAGGACAAATGGATGAATGATAGGGGCATTAATGTAAGGAAGGCAGATGAAGACATCCCTCAAGTACCATTAGTCATGACAACCTGTGTCATTCCTCCCCTCTGACTGGTTTGGCTATGTGTGTGTGTGTGTGTGTGTGTGTGTGTGTGTGTGTGTGTGTGTGTGTGTGTGTGTGTGTGTGTGTGTGTGTGTGTGTGTGTGAGGGGGTTGTGGTGTATTATTATATGGCCCTTAGCAGAAAATAGAATGACAGTTATGATATACTTCCAGTTAAGATGCATTACAAATAAAAATGAGTTTTCTTTATAATCACCATTGGTCATCACTGCCCCTTTCCACCAAATTCGTTTCTTTGAGCAATCCTTCGTTTATTGTAAGAGGACGTTTTATTGCACTACTTTGCTTACTCAACAATTCCAATGTCAATTCTCTCCTCTGAAATATATCTCACATTTTGGCCAGGATGATAAAGATAAACAAGTGGAAACTCCTGGAGTTTCTTAATTCAACAGAAGGAAAAGAAAGAGGGGACAGAGGGAATGAGTGATGGACTTTGCAAGTTTAACCCAGATCCAGGCAGCCAGGCAGGAGCAGTGGACAACCGGAGGTGTTTCGTTTTTATTCTTGGAGTGACTTGGGAATAAAAAAAAAGCTGGGGAAAAACACATGAGGAAAGAGCAAGAGAGACAGCAAGAGGGAACGACGAGGCTGATGCTGACCCATTTCTCCAGGCCTCCAATCTAGCTGGTGATCTAATGCAGAACGGCTACTCACTCGTACACACAAACCTTAAGACGGGCACATGCTGCTAGACACCAGCAGGCAAGGACATAGATTCACACTGGGGTCTGCAGGCAGCCAGTGTTACTTTTAATTCTGTGCGAGAGAATCCTGCATCACCTCAGTTGGCATTGGAAAATCTCACATTCAGACATTCATTGGTGACCATGAACTTGTCGCCTCTCTTCTGCCCCGCCAGCGTTTGGCTGTGTTAAGCCATCTAAGCCGCATCTGAAAAGGCTTCACATGCCTTTTAAAAGCCTTCAAAAAAATCTGTGCTGTAGAAGTCACTCAGGGATACACTGATAAGTATTCATTAAGTATTGATACACAGTCATTGAAGTCGTCATTCCATATGCACGGAGGTCCACTGAAAGGTGCACTTGACAGGCGTAGCAGGGATAGCAGTTTGAGGCAGGTTTGTGAAAGTTAAAAGATAGCTACTGACTACACACATACAGACACCCGTGCAGAATGCCCTCGCTGCCCCGGGATGGGAACATTGACCCAGTTGTAAGGAACATTGGTCGTGACTGTCCTACATGGCTTGCACTTAACTGGCGTTACACAAGGCTCATCCACCCAGTCACTAGGTCTCTTTTAATGGCCTGGCTCCCTCTTTTCATTTGCCTTTTTCTCCCTTGCTTTGTGCCTTGCTGCCTTTCTTTTGGCCCATTGCGTACATCTGTGCTTTGGCAGCTGCATTTATGTGGCATGGATTATTTTACAAAATCGGGCAGTCTGACTTATTACATTTACTCATCCATGATTTGTTTCTTGTCATTTAATTAACATGGGGATGAGTAGGGGAAATTGGCTTTTGTGTATATGCCCACTGATGACCTTATTTGTGCCCTTCCTCCCTCCTTTTCTCTCTCCTACAGCTATAATGACCCCTGTCTCCCCCCTCTCTGGCCCATATATATCTCCTATAGAGGCTAGCTTTAGAAGGCTGTGCCTAGATTATTTATTGATGCACAGAGACACTCATATTGTGTTAATGTTGCAGTCGTCAGCCATCATTGACCTCTGTGCATCAAAGCAGAATATGAACTGGAGTATCTACATTCATACATGCACAATGATGCTCATAAACATTTATCACCCATGCACACATGCGCGAAAACAGCTAATCTTAAGAGAGACTCGCACACATACATAACAGCATGACAATACCCAAATGGATTAACAGTGCACCACATACAATGCTAGCTCATAATGATATGGATTTATTTTCGGCAGGAAAACGTGTCAGAAAACAGCAGCTTTTTCCAGCAGACATTCAACGCTGTTCAGTATGCTCTGAAGTATGCTGAAAAATGGCGCAGGCTCTGTCACATCCAATCAGAGCTCTTCTCAGCATGCATATGTGTGTTTGTCAGAAGCAGAGATCAGGTGTGTACTTTACTCTACTCCTCCTTTTGGGAGCTGTGATTGGAGGTAGGAGTTGAGAGGCGGGAGGGGATGCTGTGCCGTGGCCCAGTTTGTTGTGTGTGTTTTGGTGCTGGAGGTTAATGTGATGTGATTCTGAGTCGCCCACCCTCCAAGCGCACACAGGACATGAAAAGACAGAAAGACAGTGGGAAGGAGGGGCAATGGAGGGAGAGAGAGCTGTGTTGGGGGGCTTGATCATAATAGAAGAGGATGGATGGAAAGCGAATAACTGCTGAGACTTAAAATGTCATTGAGCACAGAGGAGAGATCAGTAGCACGCAAGCAAAGACTGAGATCATTTACCTTGGTTGATAGTGTGTGTGCGTGTGTACAGTTTGTAAGTGAGTGGACTTGATGTCTTTGAGGTAATGGTTTCTCCTCTGTGGACATGTGTGAGATTGAGAGCTTGCGTGGGACTCCTCTGTGAATTTATGTGTGTATTTTTGGACGTCTTGTGACATATCATGTGAGTTCAACCTGTGACCATGACTTGGCTCCTCTTCAGTCTGTCCAGGTCCCATTACCTCTGGTGCTCTCTCTCAGGCAAGTTTATACGCAGTAGGTTCTAAGACAGCAGTAAAAATGGCAAGGGCTGCATTGGCAAGTACACGTTTATACAAGTTTATAAAAGTCTGAATGACACTCCTGTCAATTTGTGAGTCCAATTTTAAATCACATTACTGCGGAATACAAAATATGGAGGGTTCTCATTAGAAATATCGGACAATTTTATTGTCAGCGGAAATGAAAGTGTGACTTTAATTTGTGCGTCCCCTTTTGGGAGTGAAGTCATTTGATTTTTTTAACTCCTTCAGTGCTGCTTTGTTCATTAAAATGTTGTCCTCTCTAACCTGTTCTGAAACAAATCACTTTTCATACAATCAAAGAATGCTATTGTGAAAATTACTTCAATACATGTGCTCATCAATCACGATCAATAAGTTATTGAATTGAAATGAGGTGTGGGGGTCCTCCTCGAACAACATTCAAATATCTGATAAATATTGATACCAAAATTGGAATGAAATCAAACTATGAATGCTGACTATTATAACATCTAATTTAAAAAGTGTAAATCACAAGCCACGCAACCAAATATATAGGAGAGAAAGAGAGGACTTTGTTTACATTTAATCCTCTGGAAAGATATTCAAAGATGACGTGTGTTGACATGTGATCAAGTGGCAGCAGGGCCTCCAGGGACCACTTTCTTTACAATTGATCCACCGCTAGAGCTTCCAGAGAGCACAAGCATCACATTTGATCCACAGGAAAGGAATGCAGAGATTTGATGAGGTGAGGTGTTGGCATTGTAAGGCCATTTTTTGATGTGGTTTTTCACTGTGAGCGTTTGATTACCTCCCCTTCCTTCGTGTCTGAGTACACCACAAACTACAAACATCTACATACACAAGATGTTCCCAAACAAATCCTGACTTAGTGCCATAAATCTTTGATATATTAGTTTGAGATTTATGAGTACCAGTAATTTGACTGCTGCTGTTTTCATCAAACACAGTTTAAACACAAATTATTTACATCAATGGTATAATCAATGAATTAAAATCTGCCCAAGGCTGAGTACGACAGAAAATTGGTGTACTTGTTTAAAATGCTTTGAATTTTCACTGCAGATCATTTCAGATTTTATGGAACAATATGATTGGCTAATGACATCCAATCAGATAAATGTATGCTTTTTTAAATAGGTGAAATTACATCCATCATAGCTCATGGAAATATTTTGTCTTCTTTCTTCTTTAAGCTTAACATACAGTAAATAAGTCAAGTTCCTTGACAAGAAATGTGCTGTAAACAGAGAGGAGACGGATGCCTCTTCTGTTCAGTCAGACAGACAATATTTCAACAACACAAGGTCTTATCAGCACAAATCTCTTCCGACTTTTATGACGAACACATATCATACTTGTCCTTCTCCAAACCACTCACATACCTTCATGTCACCACGCAACAGAGGCGCCAAGCATGCAGACTGCTTTTGTGTTGTCTTTGTTTGTTGCTGGTCTTGTATGTGAATTGAGAGCTACCACAACACAGTCAACAGTGAGCCTTTGTCTGCAATATAAAAAAAAAAAAAAAAACTGCACTGGTTGCAGGAAAAATAGTTTGGAAAACCTCATGCTATGTTGGAAGTAATGGTGTGTTGTGTTTTTGGATGTGGACTGTGAACATATACTCCACCACTGGTGTTCTCTGGAAGGGGGAGCTAAAATAATGCCTGTTCTGTTTCAGTACACAACTTAATGCCTTTTCCTCTCCTTGCTGCCTCAGCAAGGTAATGGCTTGTGATAGCTTCATTAATGCGTCATAGCCTGGTTATTAAAGCGCCATTGGAGATTTATGAAGACGTTTTTAGTTACAGGAAATTTCAATGGCAAGATTCAGGTTTTTTGAGGGGAAGCTGGGGTGTGTGGAAGGAGAGAGGAGGGGAATGAATCCTTTAGCTTTGCCCCAAGGGAGAAGGGATCAGGTTATATGCTCTTCATCATCTAGATGACACACACGGAGCTCATTCAGCCTCTGGAGAGTGAAGGCTGCAAATTTAAACAGGAAGGCAACTTTAAATCCCACCTCCAAGACCCCTCTGCACCCACACGCACAAACACACACACAGCCACACTTCCCAGTCCACTCAAGTGACAAACATAGTTTTGTGGTTGTTTTGGAGAATGTGGTCCAAAAGCCAAACAAGTGGAACTAAAAGGAGGATTTTAAAGGCAACGCTGCTGTGAAGCAATACATTGGTTTAAGTTGGATTTGCACAGATGGGAGCACTTTGCACACACTTACACAACCACACACACACACACAGAGGCATACACACTTGAACCATTCTAGCCTTAGCATGCATCAGCGTACCCCTCAGCAAAGCTAAGCACCCACCTCTGTTTAAGTCTTATTACCTTGCATCTGCACCCCTTATTCTTGAGCTTGCTAACCTAAAACAGTCATGATGTGAATAACCTGTCATCTCACACTGGGGGCTAGCGGGGGCGCTATTGTGCTCGTGGAAATGACACAGAACTGCACGAACAAATGAGCTTTGTTCCTCAATTGCTTGTTTATTCATTCTGTTTGTTGCTTAATCTGCTCCTCTGCTGTGTGCCACATTCCCATTTTACTCCCTTTAATCAAGCTGTCGTCGGAAAAAGCATTCCCAGTCCACACTCAAACATTGTGTGTGTGTGTGAGTCTGTGTGTTATCTGAATGTGTGTGGTACAGTAGCTAGATTGGACTGTGGCAGAGCCTGGCCACACATACCGTATTTATATACAAGCAGCAGCACGTAGGGCGCCCCACCTCAATCTCCCCTGTCATAAATAAACTGTAACTTCATAACTTTCTGAATGACGAGTGACATAAAGCTGCCTGGGAGACCTGGGGAGAAATTGAGCTGTGAGCCCCTGTTGACCCACCCTCATCTCGCTGCATTATATATCCTGTCATCTTCCAGTGAAATATATTACACCCATGTTTATTTAGCCATATGCAAAATTTGAACAGAGATATGAAAGAATTGAATAATGTTAATGCTGAAACTCTGAGAATCATCTGGATTGAAAATATTTATATATATTTTCCCCCATCAGTAGGCCTAATAATTTTTCTGCTTGTCGGTTCAAGGCTTACAAAGTAGGTTTACTGGGATTCCATGACCTGAGTTTCTGCTACAAGGCTGCATCCACGTTACTTTCCTAATGGACCTTATTCTCACGGTGGCTATTTTCTCCATGCTTGCAAGGTCAAATATTGTTATCACCTCACTACTTCTATGTTTCAGGGCATATATGCCCTTATCACTTGAAGTACAAGGTCACTTCTCAGAAATGAAGTGACATTTATTTCATAGTAAAAATGTAATTGTCATAAAGACATGTACGTGACAGTTTTGTTTGCTTTTTTTGTCTTGTTTTTTTTCTAATCCCCAACAATGACTCAAAGTTAAACTCTCAGTGAATTGTAGTTTAATAAAATATATTTTAAGGTACTTATTTGTAGAGTAATACTAAGAGGCTTCTGCTCTGTCTGAGTTAGGTAAGTCAAGCTGAGCATTAAGTTTACATTCCTGAAAAAGATGTCAAGAGGCGTAAATTGCCTAGCTGTGGTTGGTCCACTGGAAAGATTGAGCAGAAAGACCAAACTGTCTTTCCCAGGCTCGTTGAGTTGCTTAAAAGTGGTCATTAAGGTTAAATAACTCAAAGAAAACAAGGAGGAAAACATATGATGGAATTTGTAAAATGTGCAAGTATAAGAAAGAAAAATGACTTTTGGGATGAAGATGACAGGAATTTATAACAGACAGTGAGGACACTGTTTCACTGAGAGGGAGGTCAAAACCACTCCTGCCATTACCTCTTAATTACTGCTGGAGCCAAAAGTAACAAAAGTACAATTTTCAGGATCACCTTCTTCAGCCATATAACCAATGACTTAAATGATTCCCACTTGGTCTGAAGCACAACAAAACAACATACACCCCTTGGCACATGGCCTCTCATCAAAACAGGGCCACATAAAATGTCAATGAACCACTTACAGCTGCTTATTTCTTACTTCAGGTATATGTTGGCAGATTTTCAGGGCTCTGGGGCAGCGTCACAACTTCCCCTGATCCAGCCTTTGATTCAGCACTGCATATTTGGTGTAAAAGACCAAAAAGCCCTGTGCCTCAAACAACATATTAAACCAAAAAGCTTGAAAAGTATTTGATACCTAAAGCTGCTTCCAGGAAAATATGAAATCGGGTAATATATAACAGTATATCTTGTGACTTTTGAGAAAAGTGATATGTGAGTCGTGTCCCAAAGTAGACGGCAGGACGTGATGGAAATAACAACATCAGCATGAACACAAATTCACATCACTCACATAGGAGCGTGTGTTTTGCTGCGGGAGGCCTGCTGTCACTCAGCATGTGCAGAATATATAACCAGGACTGCAAAACACACCACAGGAGGGGGAAGGAATAGAGTGGGAGGGCAAACATTGAGGTCTGGGCTGCGTCTTAATGCAAATGAAGTAGCTTTGCATAGTCCACTGCAGCCACTGACGGTCAATCTAAGGCCTAAATGCATGTCAGATTAGGGAGTTAAGGTCCATACATGAATAAGGATGCAAGATATGATTCCTATAAGGTCATTTTTCAACCTTATCTAACAGTGGTCCAACTTTAGCCGGATAAAAGGAGGTATAGAGAGGGTTTAGTCCAGCACTGACCTTGGTTAGAACAAGAGATACACTTGAATAACTCTTATCCACTGTGTACATGTACTAGATACCCACTTGGTCCCGGGTCTGCCTCCTTTTGTGCAGAGCTGTAGCACTGTGCAGTCTGATTGAGGTTGACTGCAGTATTATTTCATTAATTAAGTTTTTCCACTTCCTCCGCCTCTCCCTCCTGTCTTCCTGTCGAATGAGGGTGTCGCAGCGACGCCCTTCCTCTCCTCTGTCCTCTGGCGCTTCACATCCCCCCCATCACTGCTGATCATTGTCTCAATTACTCATCCCTCCTCTCCCTCTCTTGTCTCCCTCTTTCTCTGTAGCTGTTCTTTTTTTCTCCTCTTATCTCATCCCAAATTGCTGTATACACACCTCCCAGTTCTGTGTCTTTTTCTCTCTTCTCATGAGAAAAAAAAAAAAAAGAAGAACTGAGGCAAACATTCCAGCATCTCTCCATCTTCCTGGCTCTCATCTTTGTCTCTCTCTCATCAGGATTTCACAGATGTTCTGTGATTATTTCCACCTTGATTTGGTGATATCTTCTCTCCCTCAAGTGCATTAGAGTATTCAGCATTTTCAGGTGCAGAAACTGATATTGGTGGAGAGAAATTTGGGTTTCAAGGACAAAGCAGCTTTGGTCTCTGTTTGCTTTGTGCCTGTCAAATTGACTTTCATAGAAGTAGTGGCACCTGTAAAGTATTTAATGGCTTTACAAGGATTTGTCATGATACAGTTCACAGTATTGATTCACAAAAAATTATTCACAAAATTGTCTTTGATATTTGTGGCCTGTTGATTATTATTGTAAAAATAACTTGCATTTGCAAAACCACAGGCATAGGCGCTCTTCTGGTTTAATTTAGCTCCCCTGCTCTCAGTCTCTGTCTCTTTCAATGTCTCACCATTCTTTGTATCCATTACCGCTCCACTTTCCCATAATAGAGACATTAGGGTCTTTTACCTCTCTGCTATCTATCAAACCCTTTCTTCACTTTCTGCTTTTAACTAACCCTCTCTCTCTCTTTCACCTATTTGCTTCCTCCTCTCTGTTTCCAGGGGGTTTTGGGTCATTGTCTCCCATATAGTCTCCTGCCCACATCATATCACAGACGGCTTGTCACAGGCAATCAGCCATCCTGCCTTGCCTCCTTCCTCCTCCTTTCCTCACCCTTGTCTTCCTCACCTCCCTCATCTCCCGTCACCTTCTTGTCCTCCTTCATGTGTCAAAAGTTATTACTCTCAGAAATCATACTTCTCTCTTCTTCCCGACAGATTGAGAGTAGCTACACCACCCTCCATCAGTTTCCATAATCACAGCCACTACACTCATTTACATCATTTGCCCCACAGCTCACCTCCGCCCCACTCTGTGCCCTCTATACTGGGATGTAATGTGTTGTAAAAACATGTTTCAGATAGATTAAAAATGTAAAATCATTCACATCACAGTTTTGTTGTGGAAACACCATGCCTCAAGACAAGAATCTGTAAGAAGTAATGTTTGAGGAATAAACAATGTCATGAATAAATTAATACAGATAAATGAAGTTCATTGGCGTTGCATTCATTTAGTATGTTTAAAGCTTTTATCTGCCCACAGGATTTAGTGCTAAGTCTTCATGGAGCAGAATCTGTAGGCTTAACGTCTAATTATCGACTTCTTTTATCTACTAATAAAAGAGACGGACTCACCAAAAACATCTTAGTTAAATGAAAAACTCTAATTCAGATGCAAATAAATATCATTTGTATTTATGTCATGGTATGAAAAAAACATTTTGGTTGAATTGTTCTTTTTTAATGTTGGTGTTTGCGTTTGTTTCTTTTTCTTTTTTGCTAAAATAATAATTTGCAAGTCATCAAGCCAATCGGACAAGAAGCATTGAGAAATTAGACTGATATGATTTAAAAGTAAATGAGAATATTTAGTGATCTCTTGCAGTCAGATCCTGGGTTGAAATTCCCCCTTGCTCACCCCTCCTGCTCCACTATGGTAACAGTGGCCTTCACAGCTACAGGGATGCATGAAAGTATAATTTGAAGTTTTTCAAATTATTCCTATTAAAACATTTGATTGATACAAATAGTTTTATGAACACAAACTACCTCTCTCTTGTCTTCGTCATTTTTCAGCAGACATTCTCTTAGTACAAAAATGGAACCTGCTTGTCTGTTATGTGCTGCTGTATTATATGGAAGTGCAAAATTGCAGGCTCTGTACAAGGGGGCTGCTGCTATAATGTTGATATTCAGGTAACTTTTTATGAATGTTATATTACCCATTTTTACTGTCTGTTCTGCAAAATGCAACTAAATAACATCAATGATTCCTTCCATAAGGGCAGAACTAATGAGAAGTGTGAAAACATTGTTTTTAATTTCAGTCATTAGGTCTCAATGATGTTGTCTCTGTGGGGAACAGTGAGCAGGATTTCTTCTTCGCTGTGTTGCTTTTCTTTACTCATAGTCAGATAGTTACTTGAGAAGCAAACATGGAGTTGCAGTCAAGATATGACGTTGAAAAGCTGGCTGTGAGCCACACTTGCATGCAGATGCGTGTTTGTAGAGATGAATAAAGCTAAGTCATCATTACACAATGTCATTAGATTGAAGCTGGGATTGCATGACAGCTTTTGTGCTCTGCTTCCTTTAATCTCAATACTGTTTTTCTGCGTAGAGCACATCCCCACCAAAACAGGAGTGAGTGATACTTCTTTGACTACAAACAGTAAGCAGAGTGCTGCCAGCGTTGTTTCTCCGACCATAGATCCTGTCTTTACAGGCCGAATTTGCTCATGGAGATTACTGTCATATTTGCACATCACAATGATCCACACCGGATCCACCAAACTCTCTCAAACCTGCCAGAGATGTCTTGTGTAACTGGTGAAATGCCACCTGTTCACAATTTGCAAACACATTTTAGTCATCAAGACTCAACCCTGCTGTCAAAAATCAGAAGGCAGGGATATATGACAACCTGAAAGAATAACACACTCTCCAAAGGTGACGATTTCACTTCAGTTTTGGACACACTTTCAGGAAGCTATTAAAAAAAAAAAAAAAAAAAAAAAAACATTTCAAAAGCTGCATTTTTATGATTTATTTCAATTTGAAATTTGTTCATGCTGCAGAAAAAACAGAAAACTTGAAACTGAAAAGTGTGATTTTAACAGAAGTGGTTTTTGCATGAGGATCAATTTTTCCTCCATCTGAAATTCCTCGGAGTATCTCTGAAGAATGTCAAAAACACTTGGCCACAACCTGAATATTTCATCCAAGCAGATCTCAAAAAAAGTCTTTTTCAATTAAAAAATGATCCTTGTTCAAACTGCTGCTGGTACCCTCCATTTCTTATTTGAACCTCATTTAAAAATATTCTTCTTCTGTAGTGTTTTTTAAGAAGTCTCTGTCAAAATTACAATCATCTTGAGAATTAAGTCAGACAGTCAAAAGAAAAGTTGAGTGTCCACACTTTTTCCCAACACTTGATTAGAACTGCCTTTTCATAGCCCCTTCATCCATCCCTGTCTCCTGGCTTTCCCACCACACTGCTGTACACCGTGACCTCCGCCTGCTTCTCTCCTCCTCTGCTTTCACACTCTGCATCCTGCAGGGAAGGAGGGAGAGAGAGGGAGGTGTTAGAAGTGCGGCTGCCTCTTTTTCACACCTCCATCTCCTTCTCTCTCCCTCTCCGGAGCCTTCCACCATCCCTCCCTTTCTGCATCACTTCAGACAGGCTAATCTATAGCCTGAAGCAAAGTGGCGGGGGGAAAATGATTTTTATATTTCTTTAAGGAGACAAGGTGAGGGTTAGCCCCGAGGGCTATAACAGGGAAAATAAGGAGAGACCGGTGGTGTGTGTGTGTGTGTTAGCTGGTCAGTGGAAGGACAAAAACATTTCATATATTTTTTTTATTTTGAGTCTACACATCTGTACCCTCATCTCGTCCAGTTCCAAAGCTAGTGGGTTGCAGGTTCTAAAACTGAGAAAATGTGTGGTTCCTATTTTGAATGCCCCCCCACACACACACACACACACACACACACACACCTCTATCCTCCTTTTATTACCTCTCCTCTTACACTTTCTCTGCTTTTTATCGTATCTTTTTCTGGTACAGTGCGATCCCTCCATCCTCACTTCCCCTGTGTGCCTTCCTCCTCCCTCTGTCTGCAGCCTCTGTGACCTGTAGTCCAGTGATCTTTAATGCATTCACTGACATGCCTTTGTAAGATGTGTTGGAGTGTTACAGGAATTCATGCACATACTCCTGTGTGCACTTTGTCAGCAGTACTTGACCTACCCTGGCCTCCTTCTTGGCTGCACTAAAAAGACTCCAGCACAGGTTATGATGCTAATTTTAATCAGAAATATGTTTCTAATACGATCATTTTTTTGCTGTTAATCAGAGCAGGAGAAGCTTTTACATCTTGAAAATGCATATTAAATCCTTCATTGCATGTATTAACACATTAGTCCTTTGGTTTCAACTAAAAAAAGAGTTTTAATTCCTTCTAATTAGAGTGCAAGCATTGATAGTGATGGGGTATTAGCAACTTTGAGCTTTTCCTCATTAAAGGCAGTATGTTTTTTCCACAAATCAGATCCTGTTTCTTTTTACACTTGCTGTTTTGTGCCTCTGGGGCTCTATTTGACTTCTTACGTGCTCCTGATTGGATTACCATCCCTTTTTTCTCCATTAGCCAGTCTCTGCCTCGCCAAATTACCCCCCTCTCCTGCATTTCCTCGAGCCCGAGCAGCAATTGCAGCTGACTGAGAGTGGTTCAGTCCATGCAGCATGGCAGGGGTGTTAATGAATTCCAGCAGACTGCTAAATGAGGACTTATTAAAGTGCTGCCGCCTTTTAGTTTGACATTTCAGAGCTTCTGGTGGAGTTTTAAATCGCTGTCTCTGCAAATGTCACTTGCTGACTCTGAAATGGTGGCCGTATGAATGGATGCTGTTGTTGGCTCCAGATATAGATTATAAGAGAGGGAATGTTATAGTGTTAGGTATAGATTTCTACTGTGTGTGTGCTTGTGTATCAAAAGAATCCCACTACCCCAGGCTAATTGTGCTATTTGTGTTTCCTCTGCTCCAGCAACGTCAGATGGGACACGCCAAGGCCTGGATAGCATGAGAGGCGGAGTGTGTGCCACGCAAGGCATGAAGGTGGTCCTGAAAGTGGGGCAGAGTAAGTTATCTTCTGTATGACACACACATGCACACACACACACACGCTCTTTAATGTGCAGCTCCTAAAGTTAACCACACATGGACTCTTCTTCATCTTACACACTCATAATAACACATACATCGTTAGTAATGCTTCACACACAATTGCTCACACAGGATGATTCACACACATTGGCCTCAGCCCTCACATCATCTTCCATCTGTACAGTACAGAGCAACTCACATTCATTACAGCACCTTATCTGACATGCAGCCTCCTCTTCTTTTTAAGCACCTTCTTTCATCTTCCTTTCTCTTACACATATATACAAAAAGCGTACTCACACTCACTCGTGCATGTGTCCATGACCTCTTTGTGCATGTGTTCTCACTCAGAGTATTAGGGCTTGTTAAGTGGTGAGAGCAGCAGAGAAGTGTGGGATCAGTCAGCTCTAATGAGCCCTGTTGACTCCCCTCTCACTCTGCCTTTTAATGACTACTGACTCAGGCTGGACACACACACACACACACACACACACACACACACACACACACACACACACACACACACACACACACACACACGTACGCATGCACGCACGCACACACACACACACACACACATACACATTGACACTCACATATCTCTGTGTGGTATGTTCATTAAAGGCACAAACTCGAAGCTCCAATGTGCAAAAACATGTTTGAGTGTATGGCCATGCGGGACATGTGGCACACAAGAACACACACACACACACACACACACACACACACACACACACACACACACACACACACACACACATTTCCCCACACAGCAGACCTGCCAGCAGCAGAAGTCTGATAACAAAATGAGTCCATTCAGTCTTAAAGCACACAGTCAGGGATTTTTAACGACTCGTGGCTGCACACACCTCCAATTTGTTTGGAAAATATTCCCAGGTAATGACCCTCACACGCGGGCTTTTTTCAGTAAAGCAGCAGAAAAAAAAAAACGTCTCATTTAAGCTTTTTCACTGACCTGTGCATTCTTACACATAATAGGCACCTGTCCTTCACATGACCCCTCTTACTCACACGCACTCAACTGTTTCTTGAGCCCATCTCTTGTTATCAGGCCTTGTGTGTTGTGGGTGCTCCTCATCAAAGGGCCAAATGGTGCTGCTGCTGCTCTATCAGCCCAAAACATCAACATAGTCAGCTCAGCTCAATAAAAAAAACACCTCACACACTTTGTGTCCCCTGGCCTTTTCACACAGGCGCTGGAAAGCGCTACCTTCCTCACACACGCACGCACATACACACACATTCCAGCACTGTAAAAATCACTTAAACACAACTCTATGAGGTCCTAAGCTGCACAAACAATCTTGACTTTCTCCTTCATCTTCAGTCTTTATCTCTTCTTTCCTCTGTCCTTCCTTCACCTCCTCTTTATTCCCTCAGCGTTCCTTTTTTATCCCCTTTTCAACTGAGCGACATTGCTCACTTCCTTTTCAAATTCCCATTTTCCCCATCCTCATCACTTCCCGTACATTTTGCATGCTGGCCATCTCTCCTCACAACTCTCCCTCTCAATCCCTCCTCTCTGTTATTTTCACTCTTCTCCTCTGTCTTTCTGGCTTATCTGCTACGTGGCTGAAAGGTCACGTCTGTGTTGTTTGTCGTCTAAATAAGCGGCGTGCCGCCTCGTGGTGATCTCTGATGAGATATGGCGCTCTGCTTCGCTCCAAGGAACATACACACTCAGAAAGCACACACTTGCACCCTAAGCCCACACACATTCATTGACCTGTCTTCTCTTATTTTATTCTTTATCTATCTTGCTTTCTCTCTCTCTCTCTCTCTCTCTCTCTCTCTCTCTCTCTCTCTCTCTCACACACACACACACACACACACACACACACTCTCATATAGCCTGAACCCAGTCTCTGCTGACCACACAGAAGGGACTGGTGGAGGGGCAGTTTCTATTGATCCAGACAGCACCGCCCCTAACTTCTGTTTGGCTGAGTGTCATGAGGGAGCTGCTGGCCAATAGCCTGACTCTTCTCTAAATGTCAGTACATATAGGTTGATGGCTGTGCATGCACACACACATTTACCACTTAAATGGTGAGATCAATGCGTGTTTGTGTGGGTTCACTGTACAGTTTTATCCATAAGCACCCTGCAGTGGGATCTATTTTCTCTCTCTCTTTATGCTGCGATGACCAATAAAACACTTTCTTTGTGAAATACTGCATAAAGCACAGGGTTGAGTAGTCATATCCTAATATACAACTCTATTCTTGCAGCTCTCTGTTGGCCAGATGGCTCAGAAGCTTACAAAATCAGTCATTTTTGAACCATCTCTTTCCGCCATGAGGAGTGGCACTTCTACAATAGCTGCATCTGTGTGGGAGAGTGTGTGTGTATGTGTGTTTGCATGTGTCACATAAATGCACTTTAATGCCATCACCATTACTGAGGGCTTGCTAGACAGATGGCCTTATTTAGCGACTACAGATTACAAGCCGTTATGGCCTTGTGTAAATTCACTCTGGCCAAAACAACAATCGGCCTCTCTTTAGTTTCCCATTCAAACAAATGGGAAAGTGCTCATACACTGCAGAAGGAGACCCGATCAATATGTGCTCTCCTATAATGGGAATGAAAGGGAGGGAAGCCTTTAATAAGGCTCCTCTGGTTGATTTCTCCTCCTGGCGGGCTCTATGTTTGCTAATGTCACTTATTTGTTCCAATTCTGAAAGCCTTGGCTGTGGTTGAAGATAGAGGCTGTATCTGTATTTCTGCCATTCTTTTCATATTCCACTGTTATTTTTCCTCCCCAGGCCAATACGGGCTGCCTCCGAAGAAAGATCCACCAGCGGGACGCACCACCAGCAGAAACCCAGGTAAGCAGGAGACTAAATGGAGATAATCCTCAGCGGATCCATTCGCAAAATGGATGGAGGGAATGAGCAAAGACTGGTAGATAAAAAGAAAGGCAGCAGGGAGAGGGAGGGAGGAGGCGACAGATGGAGAATGTGCAGCGGTGACATCTGTGGATCTCTCTATTTAATTCCGTATCTTTCTCTCTCCCTCACTCTATCCCTCTTCTCCTCATCTCTGCGCCCGGCCCTCCGAGCTAAGTGCTGCAGGCGGGGAATGGATGGCTAATAGCTACCTTGGGAGAAGGATGAGAAGAAGAGAGAGGGAGAAAGAAAGGAGCGGAAGGGATAAGAGCAAAGGAAGAGGGGGCAGCAGGAGAGAAGGCGGGTCCAGCGGCGACATTTTGGAGAATTATTATTGTCATTAGTTTGGGTGGCCTGGATTCTGTATTTCTGTCAAGAGATAGGGTGAAGTGAGAAGGAGAGAAAGAAAAAGAATTGCAGCAGAGACAAAAAGAGGGGAATGAAGCACACAGGAGGAAAGAGATGTATATTATGGACAGGCAAAGAGGAGAAGGGAATAAATAGAATAATGTGTGAGAGGCTGGATTCATGCCTCTCAGTGATTTAATGAAGGAGAAAGAACACGATTCCTCTTGTTTATGTCTTTTTTTTTTTTTCTCTTTTTTTTTTTGAATTTGTGTACTATAACGAATGTGCAAATTGGGGGATTCACACATCGTCTTATCACATGTCCATACCTCTAATAGGTGAGAACTGCATGTGTGAAGTAAGCAACAATGGGCTGCATTATTTCTAGAATGAGACAAATAACACCGGACACACTACAGTACAGATTTACATCACACACCTAATGAAGGAGTTTGCACATTTTTGACACTCAGATAAGGACACGTCAGGGGAAATGAAGCTGAGATTGTATTTCAAAGACCTTCATCCATATAACTATATATATATATATATATATACACACACACACACACAGACACACACACATATATATATATATATATATATATATATATATATATGAATTCATATTCATATGTATGAATTCAGTGCAATCCACCTTAAATTACTTGCAGGCATATTGCTTATGTTCTGCAGCTTTCACTTTGTACAAGATGCAAACAGATTGAAGAATAATTGTGCCAAAGACACGTAATGCTCATTAGATCAGTGTTGTATACAAAATTGGAGATTACGGTGATAAATATTCACAAATCATCAGTGTCTTGACTCCACAGTCATAAAATATATAGTAATTTGTCGTAGTTCAGAGTGGGCAGTGGCAGTGATTGGGGTCTAGGGATAGAAGAACAGGAGGATTCTATAGACAGAGAGTAACAGAGCATAAAAAGTTACAAATGTACAACCTTCATTTCAGACAGATAGACTTACTTTAAACTGAAATCTATGAAGTAGTTCATACTTTAAGATATTATCAGGGCATTTTGTCTTTGTTAGATAGAACCAATTTAGAGTGAGGGAAGACATGCACAAAAGAGTTGTGACCAGCAGACTGCTGTTTGAGGACTGTAGCTTCTGAATGTGGGGTACACACATTGACCACAAGGCCAAACCAGTTCATTTCACTTACTGGACAGTCCTGAACACAACTGTTTCTTTCTTTTTTTTTTTTTTTTTTTTTTTTTTTAGATAAACTTGACTCCCTAGAGTAATTTCTGTGAGTAAACATCCAAAAGAGCAAAAATCTACACTAAGTATTTTGGAAGGATTTCTAATATTTTCAGAAACAGCACAGAATAAGTTATAGTCAGCAGACAAAGACCTAAGATATTAAGACCCGGCACTGGATTTGATGATAATAGAAAAAGAAAACAATTAAACACAACAAGTCAAGCAGCTCTTTCTGCTATTACAAATAGACGTCACGTGTAACAACCAGATAAAAACAGAGCATCTTTTCTTTGCACTGCATTTTATGTGACAATAAATGCAATATTGTCATATTTCTTTATAGACCAAAAAGGAACAATGATCAGAATAAAGGACACTCCAGATGGAAGCACACAAAGCTCTCTCCATGTTGCTATTGTGGTTGACAGAATAGTGCAAGGTTTACATGTAAAAAGAGACTAATTGGTTCATGGAAAAAAGAAGCAGCAGGAAATGTCACAATGAATCAGAGTCAGTGAAGCAGTTTTTATGTAATCTCATCACCTCATCTTGTATGCACTCATATTGAGGAGGTTGACGGAAAAATAATTGTACTCTAAATTAAAACAATTTTTGAAAATGGTTTGGAGCAAGAATATTTTTTTTGTATTAAAAGGTGGTGAGAATAAATTAAAAAATAATGTTGAAAACTTGAACACCTTTTTTTCCACTTTGTACACCCCCAGATGTTAAATTGAAGATGGCAGAGAACTTTCAGATCAGACAAAACTTAGGTTTAAGTTACTCAGAGGGAGAAAGTGAACCCAAAACTTCAAGCTCTGGCCTTTAACCCATGTCAGCAGGTGAAAATTCTAGGCGTGACATTCAATTCAGACTTCTGTTTTAAACCACATATCAGAGTTCTAACAAAAACAGACCACAAAATTACCCCCAGAATGCAACAGTTTCTCTCTCAAACCAATAATTCATGCTTTCATAACATGCTATTTGCACACTTCCATCATGGCAGCTGCAGGCGTCCCCCTGATGGAAAAAAAATGATGGAAAAACACTGCACTTTTGAATGGCACATTTATGATTTAAAAACGACCAAATAGTGAAGCTGACAATTCTAAAGTAATGGCCATGTGTCAAACAGAATTAAAGTGCTACTGAAACATTCTAGTTTGCGTTACCACCTACCAGCTGAACATACAGGTGCAGCTCATCAGACTGATGACAGCAGCAGGCAACTGCATTACAGAAGCCAGCAGCGCACTAGTTTGGGGTGAGGGAATTGCCTCAGAGCAGTGGATGGAACTGAATCACCGAGGTTAACAATCAGGATTTGTCAGGAGTTGTGGGAAAAAGAAACTGAAACTCCTGAAAAGTTCAAATGCAGTTACTTTAACCAGAGGTCAGGTGACCAAACTGTGAATGATCAGAATGATCACAGAACAACTGCACTCCATATTGACAGTGATTGAACATTTTCTACCTACACTCTTACATATTTGTGTCTCAGTGTCACCTTGAAGAATAACCTCTTTATTCACAGGATAAGCACTTTGTAGCTTTTAAATCAATGGTTAAATCAACTCAGACCTCGCTGGTTAGCATCATTAAGTGCAATTTATTTCATTCATTTGATATTTAAATAACGGCACTGGAGTTAAAAGCTGTTTAGATGCAACACAATTACATTTCAAATCTGTGATTAGAAATAAGACTTATTGCAGTTAAATACTAAAAATCTGGTATTAATTGCATTTTAAAAAGAATTGCATTTTTCTCAGCCTGATACAATTTCTAATTTCTTCATTTTTTGCAGTGTGTAAAAGCATCTTCTAGTTTTTTTAAGTAGATTATCTGTAAGTGATTTACTCTTTTATTCCCTTATTTTGAAATAATGTTTAATGTTGTTTTTATCTAGCTTTTTAAAAATTATTATTATTATTATTATTATTATTATTATTATTATTATTATTATTATTAAATTATTATTATTATTATTATTATGTTGCTATCTCTAGTTTAACCTCTTATTCCACCTCTGGTGTTTCCCCGCCGGGAGCTGCTTTGTCAGCTTCTGTTTTCATGAAGTCTTTCATTCAGACTTGTTTTTGTTTTCATCTTTGTATATATATTGTGAGGTAGAGAGATTAGGGGTCCTACTTTTTTTTAGTAATTTGCTTTTAATATAAATTACTTTATCCTACATTATTCTAGTGTAAAAAGGACTGTTGTATGACTACTTGTTCAGAAAACGATATGCAACCAAATACTCCTTGAAAGATAAAATAGGCTAATAAAGGTAAAACTAGTCAGGTCAGAACTAAAGATGAGACAATACCATGACCTAGAACTCCTTTACTGAAAGTGACCTGTTGAATACCACTCTTCAAGGTGATAATTTCTAATAATAAAAAAATCTGCAGTATGGGAGCTGAGACGGCAGAGTATGAGCCATTGTGATAAATAAAAGGAAACAAAGGACAAAGTAGGAATCAGAATACGGGGAGTGAAAGGATAAGAAGGCAGAGGAGGGGAGGTAAAGGAAAAGGAGATAATAAAAGGAGCCGGTGAAAGGCAGCTATGATAATTGAGATGGAGAATGAAGGATATTGGGTTAATGGAGGGAGGAAGAAGCATGTAGGAAAGGGAAGGGAGTGTAATAGACGCCTGGCATTAGCACTTTCCTCCCAGTCAGTCCAACGCCACAGGGGGGCTTAGCAGCAGGGGATGAGGTGTTTCTGCATGTATTTGCTTACATGGTTGTGTATTCATCCGTATGTGTGTTTGTGTTGCAAGGTGCTGAGCTCAGAGCGAGGTAGGTCATTACTGCTACAATAACCTGAAGATAGACCGAGCCACGAAGCAAGGGAGGGTTAGGAAGCAGAGGAGACACAGGAGAGACTCAGACAGGGAGAAAAGACAGGGATATGTGCCAAGAATAATGATAGGCCAATCCAAAGTCTCTATAAAGGAGGGACTCGCATTACCAGCCTTAACCAGTTTGCCACACACATTCACACGGTCTGGTGCCAAAGCCGTGCTCTGTAAACACACACTCAGATGCACTCTCTCATACATGCATCCTGACCAGAATCCACCTGCTGAGTTCTGACCTGATCTCCTGCAGAGAAAACTGTGAGCTCCGGGGTTTTGAAGATCTTAGGTTTCAGCCAGACGCACGACAGACAGAGGCAGCAACCGGCTAACAAACAGAGAGATAGCGTGACAGACAGTCTGATAAACAGACAGACAGATAAAAAAGACAGACAGGCAGGCAGGAAGGCCAGCAGGCAGGCGGAGTGTGTGGTCTGGTGGTTCAAGCAGAGCGGGAAGGCACTCTTTATGTGGCTAGCTTTAATGCTAAGTAAATACAGTTGTTAAGGTTAGGGAAATAGAGTGTGTTACCTTGACACACACTGTGGCTTTGCCTGGCTGTCCATGAGAGTATATAGTGTACAGTTCTCTCACCCACACACACGGAGACTGCAGACACCCCTGTCTTCATTTGAAATTCACTGCTGTCCACTTCATTGCTTCAAAAAAGAGACCACATATAAGCGCCTGTGAGATTTGCTGCATACTTACTGCGTTCCACTGAGTGAAGTCTCTGCAGCTTTGACTATCAGATCTAAACCATCCTTATAGCTCATGTTATGGTGGTACAGATCCATAAGGATTGGTATGGTAATTTGAAGGCTCATGAAAATACGAATGCTGAAAGCGAGCTGTGCTGTATCCATGAGGATGAATATAAGCAAGCATCTGGGAATATAGTGGATATTTAAGTAAGATATGTCTTTGATTTGTTTCAGGCGGCGCAGGAAACTCCACCCAGTCTCGACCCAACACCTTCGGGCCCGAGGGTAGCGGCGAAAATGGACCCCTTCAATCCTCCAACATTGCTCTTATTGCTGGTGCTGCAGGAGGGTCTGCCTTCCTCCTGCTGGTAACCGCTGTGATCTGCGTGGTGTGCTACAGGCGGAGGCACGCCAAACACTCAGACACCCACCACCCTCCTCTCTCGCTGTCCTCGCTCACCAGCCCCAAGCGGGGAGGAGGTGGGGGCATCTCCAGCTCAAATAACAATGGTTCAGAGCCCAGCGACATCATCATCCCTCTGCGGACATCAGACTCAGCCTACTGCCCGCACTACGAGAAGGTTAGCGGAGACTATGGACACCCTGTCTACATTGTCCAGGAGATGCCTCCTCAGAGCCCGGCTAACATCTACTACAAAGTATGAGACGGCTGCTGCTTCAGCCAACTGGACATGCCCTACTCCTTCCCATTACCAGCCCTGCTCAAGTATGAAGACACAGTAAAGCTCACCATCACAGCTCCAGCCCTAAACCCCTGAATACAGCGAGTATTTTCCCATGGACCCCCTCTCACTGCCCTGTGAGTCGGCCACAGTTGTGTTTCAAGCAACCACTCCACTCCACTCTCACACAACTGGGCCACCAAGTGTGTGTCAAGGGCAATGTTGCATTTGTACATGCCCTTCTAAAGTCCCCATATATGGGGAAAAATCCTCTGAGTGCCCCCTTCTTGTTAACTCAGAACTATACAAGCCCCACCATGCTAAACGGAAGAGTTGAACCCATAATGCCTGTGTGTTTGTGTGTGTAAAAACACACAGTTTTTCTAGGAGTTTGACCCAGGGGTTGGGTTTTTTCTTTTTACGAAAGAAAAAAGAAATAGAACTACAGCTGAAATAAACTACAACCCTGATCCCACTTTGCGCCTGAGAACTCTGATTCCAAGAGGCCATACCTGCCTAGCTCACCGCCCTGCCCGCTCAGAGCTCCATCAGCCAGAGACCGGCCCCTGCCACTAAATCACCAATAGGATTCTAGCTTGTTTGTGTTTGTTTCTCCTGAGAAAATGGGGGCCTCGGACTCATCCAATCAGCAAGCCTGGGTGACGGTCACATGACCATCCCAGAGCTTAAGGAGGTCTGACCGATCGGTGACACTCAAAATCTTGTATATTTTAATAATAATGTGTGTGAGAGTGTGATTGGGTGAGTGGGCATAAGACTTGGATAATAATTATGGCTCTGCTGCTGCTCCACATTAGATGTGTGTGTGCGGTTAGAGTGCCTCAGTAAAGCAAGTTTGCATATGAGTTTGCATATGCCTGTACGGGGTTCAGTTTGTGTGTGTTCGCTTTGTGTGTGCGCGTGTTCTTTAGACTTGTCTTAAATACCAAAACACAAAATAGTGAGCGAATATCAAAAAAGTGAGATTTTTTATTGCTATCAACACTTATAGATTATATATATGAATATCCAGTAAATAATTTTTAGATGTTTCTTTCTGTTTTCTATTGTTTCATTATTTTTATCCACTCTGTTAAACTACACTTTTGTTGCTAGACATTTTTTTATCTGCTTTTTTGTTTTTCACAACTTAGAGCGACCTTGTTTCCTCCCTTTCCCCCTTCCCTTGTATATTAATTTAATCCCTTTTTTAATTTTCTCGGTGAACAGAGGTTGTGTCTCTCTTCCTCTCTTCCCTCTCTCATTCACTCCCTCCTTCCTTCCCTCCCCTTTCCCCTCCCACCCCTCTAGGGTCTCTGAACTCTGTGTATATTTTTATAGCTCCTTGTGCTATGCTGTAGTTTTGAAGTTTAGACCTTGTTTGTGGAAGTGTTGAGGTAGAACCATCTATGGAAGTTTTTTTTTTCAGACGCTTTTTTTGAAACGCAGACGTGAAAAGAAGTGAGGGGGGGGGGGGGGGGTGATGGTGTGGAGGGGGGGTGAAAAGAAAAAGAAGAATAAAGGAAAAAGAACAGGGCAAGAGAGTGCTGTCTAGGGAGGAAGAATAAAGCGGCGTCTGAATGCAGAACTTTAAAAAAAAAAAAGGAGAAAGAGAAAAGGAGGGAGGGAGACGTGGAAAGAAAAGACTGAAGGAATTGCACACAAAAAAATTAAGCTGAGGGAAGGGGAGGATGGGAGCGGCAGAAGTGAGAGATGAAGGATCCCAAGGATGGAGAGAGCAGATGAAGGAGTGGCTGGAGATGGAGAGAAACTTTTTCCTTGAGCCGAGGATCTGATCCTTCTGAACAGAGGCGCTGGACCAACAGCCAAAATGGATTTCTGAGGAGGCGAACTTTAACCACAGAAAGGAGAGATTTCATCACACTCTCCCTCTCTCTCTCTCTCACTCACTCACACATCTACTGAGACTCAGTCACACTTTATGTTAACTTGAGGTGGTGCATTCAGATTTTTTCCACCAAAATTTGTGTTGAAATGCATCTCTGTATCACACAGGCACACTCTCATTTCTTATAAAGACATGCAAGCTGTGGATACACACAAGAGAAATTCCCCAGCAGTCAGTACACTCTGTTTCTCTCAGTTTGACACGCACACACAGCCTCCCACACAACCTTACACAAATTTCACATCTTTTAATGACTGTCACAAATGCCTACAGATTGCATTGAGTGACATATATTCTCACTCCCTTTCCCTCACTTTTGCTCAAGCACATTCACGCAAACACTTTCACCCACATGCAACGAAAACGCTCATTTCTTTCATATGACTCTCTGTGATTAAGACTAACCCAATGGACATGGGAGGGTTGAAAAGAGCGCTTGTGTGTTTTCTCCTTTTCGCCACACACACACACACACACACACACACACACACACACACACACACACACACACACACACACACACACACACACACAATCAAACAAACACGCTAGTGCCCAGCACCTCAACCTCGAGGGCAATAACACATTGCTGTGTCTAGAGGTGCAATATGTTCACATGTGCATACTAAAAAGCTGTTTTGTGTTGCTCAAACATGTTTATTGCTTACGTGTAAACTGGGTGGCATTGGAGACCTAAAGTTTTATTTTTCAGACACACACACACACACACACACACACACACACACACACACACACACACACACACACACACACACACACACACACACAAAAGGCCTCCTGTGATGTAGCCATGTTTTCTGTGTGAAGCCAGTGTTTAATCTGGACCTTACAGCATTTCTCGACTGTGTTTTGTATCTAACATCTTATATGAGATATCTTTCATAAAGTGTCACATTTGTCTGATATGACTTTGTTCAACACATGATGATGATGATGATGATGATGTTCAGATATGTTTTTGTACCACGATTGAGTTTGGATTGTACTTGACTGTATCGGAATTGTTTTCAAAAATGAAATGGGAGGAAAGCACCTCAGATTCTTCTTTTTGTACAACTACAGACTTGTGTCTGTAGTTTTTTTTTTTTCTTTAGTGTATGCTGTTAAGTCTATGTCTATTTAAAACATGCTCAGAATATCTAAAATATCCTCCAAGCCAAATGAAGTGTCTGTTTCTCTCTCTTCAACATCTCCTCTGTACCCTCTAATGTAGAATGACAGTATTGTTTTTTTTCTTTTGATCAAAAATGGCGGCAGCCATGAGAGGGAAATCCAAACTTCTTGGACTGTTTGGTATCTCCTTCAACAAAAAGGAGCTACTGTCCTGTTTTCACTCCATTTCTGCTCCCACCTCCCTCACAGCAGAATGTCAAGTATCTCTGTTTTTTTTCTGTATTGTTTGATTTTCATGTCGTTGTTATTGCGAAATTGTGTCTCTGGCTCTCACTGTTTTGTGTTTGACTGGCCGGCTCAACGTGTTGGCTCTTCGAAAAACCATGGACACCGCCGCTAGCTGTCATATTGAAAAGAGAAAGAAGAAAAAGTGCTGTTTCAATGGACAAGGGGAGAGAGAGAAAAAAAAAGTGACCGCCGAGCCCCCTCACCTCTCCGTTGGTGAAAGTGTGTGTGTGTGTGTGTGTAAATGTGCGTGAATGTGTTTCTTTGTGCCAATAGACAGCGAGTGGAGGCCGCGGTGCGAGGTGGCTCTCGTATGTAATGTGTTGAGACTTTGTATTTGGGACATCTCTGTGTGAGAGGGGTTTTTGTGTCCTCTCCTCCTCTTCTCTCCTCCTTACCCCCCTGTCTACTCATCACAACAACCCCTGAACCCTCCCCCACTTCTTTCCCTTTCCCTCGCCCCTCTCCCCAACACACCTCTAAAGAGAGGAAAAAACTAGTACATTCCTGGTTTGGAAAAAAATGGTTGAATAAAAAAACAAACAAAAATGTTTAAGCACCACTCTCTTGGTCCTGTTGTGTGATTCATTATTGTGTGAGGGTTTACTCGTCTTTTGTTCTGCTTCTGTGCATGTGTATGTGTATGTGGATGTGGTGCTTGTGTGTGTGTTTGGTAGTATGTGTGAGAGAGAGATCCTGAGGCCCACTGGCAGCCCTGCCTTTAATAGGTCTCTCCCCTTATCTCTGCTTTGGGCTTGTCTCAGCAGGGGCTCTTTCACTGCCTCTGCTAATAACACTACCATTACACACACACACACACACACACACACACACACACACACAAACACACACACTCGCTCTCCAACTGGTGTTATCAACAAGTTATCAAACCCAGCTTCGTTAGTGTTGACTGTTGCTTGGCAACGTATTGACGGAACCGATTTCATTCTCTGTCTCCCTCTTTAAAACCCCACTTATTCCCCTTCTCTCCCTCCAGCTTTGTGACACATTGCCATGGTAACTGTCAGCGTCCTTTGCTCCTTTACAAAATTTGTTTCATCTGGTTGCATATGTGTATTAGTGTGAGAGTTTCTGAAGCCCTTTAAGAGCAATGAGTGCCACCAGGGTGGCCTATAGGATGAGTTGACCAGGCAGCTGCCATCACCCTTTGATCTTGAATGTGTGAGAGGAGATTGCATGCCACACACGCACACACATATTCAATGACTGCAACTAAACAAACACCAGCATATGTCCTTATTCAATTTTATGCACTGCCACACACACACAAACAGACATATATTGACAACCCATTCCTGTTACTGACACCAGGTACAATAAAGGTTGGCACACAGGGAACAAGCATCTACCAACATCCAGCTAAAGCTGCTAATCTAGCAAACTCCCTCAGTCAGTCATTACTTCCCTCTGCAGTAATTTTGTCACTTTTCTCCCCCCTTTGAATACACTTCAGCAGTAAGTTTTCAACCATAATCTTATAAGCCGTAATCATATCCTGCTTGAAAACAAAACAGGTTATTTACTCTGACTACAGTTTGGAAATGAGTACCAGTTTCTAATTAGCCCTTAGTGCGTCAATCATTTTTTCCAACCAACTTTAGATGAAACCACACTCACCACCATTTGATTAAAGCCTCCACAGCTGCAGTCCTATGAAAACCATGCTCAGCTGGCTACACTAAATATGACTGCCACAGTAGCTTGGAAAATGGTAGTGCAGCACGCCAAAGTCAATAAATTTCATCAGACCAAATGTGAGAAATAAATAGCTAGCTGAAGAGTAAATGCTAGAGAGCTATATGTTCAAACTTTTAAGCAAGCATAGAAATTGAAATAGCTATACAGTTAGCATATTATCAAATTGGTCAAAACCACTGGATATGACAAGTCTCCATGTTACCTACTAGCTGTTAGTTAATGCCTTTTGCAGCTTACTGAGATAGTCAGTTCACAGGCCTTTAGTTTTGTAGCTTGCCAGCATCAGACAACAGAAGGAAAATAATCCAGTACCTGTGATAATCTTACTACTGATAAACCGAGCATCCTTTTCCAAGTTACTGTAGCTGTTCAGTTTTGTTAACAATGTTATTGCAATGTGTGAGTATAGGTATTTGACACACACTCACACACACACACACACACACACACACACACACACACACACACACACACACACACACACACACACACACACACACACACACACACACACACGATTGGAATGACCTCCAGGAGCAATTTGGGGTGCTGGCTAAATCCACTTTCATTTGGAATCCAACCACCAATCCCAGTATCATTAGATATCGACCTCCAAAATGTGATATATAGTTATTTTAAAAAGCACACTTAAAAACAACTTGTTGAACTAAGAGCTGGACACTTGAGTAGACAACAAAGATTAAATAAAATCCTGATTAAAAAATACCCACATACACAGTAAAATACTGCATTAAATAGACTGAAGTTTATATTAAAGCTTTATTGTGATTTCCATAGGCAAACCAGACCACCCCCAACGAGATTGAAATGCTTCACATTATCTTTTCAGTTTCAATTTCAAGTTAGTGTGAGGAGGTAGATGTCAGTCAAGAAGCTAAAGTAGGAACCCTGGTTTTATTTTTTATTTATTTTTTCATTAAATAATGATGAGAAACTTTATATATGTGATCAAATGTCAGCAAGATGATATTTTATGTCAGGACAAACCAGTTTAGCACATAAAGATAAGATCGTAAAAGACAGCTTTATCCACAGGGGGCAGCACAATTGATGTAAACTGAAAGTTTGTCACAAAAAGCTAAGTTAAGTTGATTATTTTGCTAAAGCCTGTGACAAACACACATGGATTTGTAGAGGATCGTAATACCTAAGTCAGTGTTGCTGTCCTCAAGGCCAGTACTTAGACTCAAGTCCAAGCTGTTTCAGGTATGGCATGTGTTCTCACCTACATGCCTGTGTACCTGTCGTCATACTCAGCAACACTTACTGCTTGCATGTCCAAAGAGATGCCTCAAGTGATGCTTTTTCCTTTAAAAGATTTTACAGCAATTGCAACCAAAGACATGCAACATGTCCGAAAGGAGATGGAGATGAGCTCAAGCTTGAATAGACTCCTGTCCAGGATGCACCAAGAAAGGTGAATGAGATGCTTTAGCGAGCCTATTGAATTATCGATTACATTACTGATAACAAGCCCACATTAGTATTAGCATCCAAATGTTCCTGATCAATAACAGACAAGCCAGAGACTATTTTAAGATTGCTCAACATCTGCAGTGATCCTAATGCCGCAGAAACAAGTGCAAATCCCCAATGAGTGAGGAAGGAGTGCATTTACAAAGGATGCTGTAACTTCATTGATCATTTAAATATCCGGACACACAGACATGATCAGTCAGGATCTAATGGTGATAAATAAAAAGTATCCCTAGTGACTTGGACTCGACTCAGACTTGAAGTTTTGAAACTACAACAGGTGAGCTGTCATATTTAGAATATGGGATGGCTAAAAACTTGAGTCATAGCTGCCAACAAATCCCTTTTGCAGAACCAAGCCAGTTGTGATATGACCCTTGAATGGTTCACCACTGTTGCATATCCTTTGAAACCAGTGGCAGTATTCCCTTCAAAGAGGAACTAATACTAATCTAATGGCTGTTAAGCTGTAATGAGTTTGCTTGCTTCTTTCCAGTAGAGTTTAAAAGAGGCCTGTTTAGACTATCGGGACTGCTTTGGTCCCCTTATCATTACATGCTCATCATTACTCCTGCTAATCTGTTCTGCTCAATGCACACACAGATGAATATTAATGCCACGGAGGATGATAGCTGTGTATGTGTGTGCTGCATGAACACACAGAGACAGATGCAGATAGGCGCCAAAAGTTAAAACAGCACATGCACAAGCACACAAAGAGAAACACGCACACTCTCTCATGCTCTCTGTGCTTTGCCAAGTGAGACGACTGAGCCTCCTCTTTGCAACTCCGTCAAGGAAGGGAAGCTTGATACACCACACACACACAGAGACACACACGCTGCTTCCTTCCCTGATACTTTATCACAGCAGCAGAAGGGTGGAAAGAGAAAAGAATCAGTTTTAAGTGAAATCAATAGAGAGATAATCCCCCAAATTAGATTTTGAAAAGCTTTGCCACTGATGCGCAACTTAAAACCCAAGGATCGGCCCACTTGACTTACCAACGAAACAATCCTCAAGTAAGACGCAGTTACCATGGGAATGAACGAAGGTCAAGGATAAAAGGAGTGTGAGGCAGAATTGGGAAGCGAGGGAGATGATGCTCTAAATCACAGAAATATACCCAGGAATCTGCATACTGAATCAGAGCAAAACCGCAGTGATTACAATGTCATTGTGATTAATGTAGTGAAGCACCTTGGCACCCTGAGGAGGAGAGCAGCGTTGAGCTGGGAAGGCTCACACCTGACAGACCTGAAATGTCATGTCATGATTGGAGAAGAGATGAAGGGTTAAAAGGTCGAGCTTTCTGATTGGATGCAAAGGCTTTAATGTGTGAAACCAGACCTGGAGGCAGACAGATATATCTAGCAGAGCGTGATTAAACCTCTGCAGAGAAGAAATGATCAGTAGAAAATCCACGATTTTACAGTACTGTTGCTGCCAGCTCTTTCTCTGGGCCTCAAAATTGCTCTTATTGGACCCCGCTCTCAAATTATGCTCTGCTCTATGTCCAACTCAATCTCTCTCCCCTTTCACCACCTGGCTCTCTCTCTCATCTTTTGTCCTTTTCTCTCCTGCTCTTTTTTTCTCTCTCAACCTCCCCACATCTTTCAATGTCTGCACCTTTCCCTCCATCTTGGAGTGAGAAAAATGTTGCAGTTAATAATGGGCCTGATGACAAGTGCAGCTGCGATCTGCAAATTCAGAGCTGATGGAGAGAGTCAGAGAAAGGAGGAGAGAGAGAGGGAGGGAGGGAGGAGAAAATGGTTGGGAAATAGCTTGCTTGCACAGTGGGTGGGGGAGTTGTACATTATTTGGCTTGAGGATATAACTGCCTTAATTTCAGATGATTAACTTGATAATATTCCTTAGTAGATAGCCCTTATTGTTGTAGACAAGAGAAAGCTCTATAATGCCTCTCCTTGTCACGCAAACAACTCCCCTCTAAGTCCCCCACCACTTCAACCACACACAGACACACTAGAAGAACACAAGTAAGGCGGCAGGATATGAGCAAAGTCGGTTGTGTCCATGTCAAAAGCTGTGTATTTTAATCCTCATCTGTTATGGACAGATCTCCTGACTACTGTTAGTTTGTATTTCTCTCCTCACACACACTTTTACAATGTAAGACTAGCACAATATTCTGCTCCAGAGAGTAACAGCATCACATTTAATCAACCCCTCCCCGAACAGCAATTGTCCAATCGTAGCTTAACAACCATAAATAGGCACAGCAGGCCTGTCAAACCAGGGGTGTCTCCACATGCTTAAACAGTCTCTATGAGGCTTTGGTTGGAGGAATACACTATACATGAAATGTGCTTTCCTTTTGAATGGATGTTGAGATAAACAACTGAAATATATGAAACAGAAAACAGCGTGTGTTGTCTGTTTTGAGTCTAAGCTACAAACAGTTAGCAGTCTGGTTAACTAAACAACATTACATTACAGCAGTTTGACACAGTGCTACTTTACCCTAAACTAATAACAAAGGGTATGTTATTATATTCCAAAGACCAGGAACGCATCAGACTACAGTATTTTGTACGGGTTAAATTTAAAGCTGCATTTTAAGTGGGAAAATGTATCACAGTCATTGTTTTCTATTGTCTGAGGGAAGCTGACCTAGGATACCATTCAACATTAAAGTTCACATCTGTTAAATTGGCGTTGAGCTGGATATTGCGTTGACTGTGATTCGCACTTTGGCGACGCTGTGTGGCGGTGTTTGGTGACTCACTATGTGACAAGCGTGCACCACATCCCCGTGGCCGGGCAGCACGTCGCCCCACATGACGAACCAGCTGCAGACGGAGGGATGCGAGCTGATCCCTGCCGGGCCGCCGTCCTCGCGCGGGAGAATCTCATCGCCACAGTGTGAATGGGTAAGAAGTGAATACACAGTTCAATGAGCCAAATTAATTTATTTTCTCCACCAGACGCTCGAGGAAATTTACAAGCCGGTCCAGCCGCTCGTTGATCCCCGCGATCCTTCTGATGATTTCTTCCTGCGATTGCAGGACCGCCTCCGCGAGGACCCTTCCACTGCGTCCGGGTGGTCCAGCGGAAGCACCGCGGCTGGTGGACGCTCCACCGCTTGTCGGCGCGCTGGTGCTGATGCTGGTGCTGGGGCCGGGGGCCGGGGTGGCCCGAATGCCGCTGGTCCTGGCCGACGACTCTGAGCCGGCGGACGGGCTGCCGCGGGCCAGGGCTCCGCAAGCCGGCGACACGGCCGACACATTAATTTCTGTGACACAATAAAAATATTAGTTCATTTCAATTCCTGCTTCTGTGTATCTGTTGCGTTTACATCTCTCTCCACGGTATCATAGGTAATGTAATCCAGTATTTCGAGGTCAGTTATGCACATTACAGTTGTTTATTGCATAAAAAGTTATCGAAAAATGAAGTTAAGGGCGAAGTATAAATCACGTCTAAAAATAGACTGAATCCCGACGTTGAAATGAAGTATAAACTTAGACTAGACGTCTAATATACGTCTCAGTGGGATGACAAAGCATGTGGACATTTGTGTGACACGCCACTTACCCTATAATAATAATCGCCACCACCCGCTGCTCAAACGGTGTGAGGGTCTCCTCCCCCGGACCCCCACCTGTCTGGCCGGTACTCCTCTGGAGGGCAGCTGTACGCCGCTTGACCTCCACCTTGAGGTCCGACCACTTTTTTTTTAATCTCCGCGGGGGTGCGTGTCTCGGAACCCACCGCATTCACCCTCTCGCAAACTTTCTCCCACTCCAAGCGTTTTTGTTTTGCACTGACGCCACTGGACAGGCTGCCAAACAAAACACGTTGTCGCTCCTCCACCTCCGCCACCAGCACCTCCACCTCGCACGCCGTAAATGTAGTTTTTCTTGTCATTTTGTCTGCGTGCGAGGACAGGGAGACCCTATTTAAATAAATCTGCATATTTATAGGAGGGCGTAACGGGGACGGGCCCAGTCACTCCGACATCTGCGCTCAATTCCACGCTGATTGGGATTTATCAAGGAAACACACGTGGATTTCGGCGCCCGCACACATTGATACATACGGATTTTTTTCAGCGTGACGGACCTTGCGTGCGCTCGTTTCTGGTATGAGTTCCACGCAAGTGTTGATACATGAGGCTCCAGGAACGCATCAGACTACAGTATTATGTACGGGTTAAATTTAAAGCTGCATTTTAAGTGGGAAAATGTATCACAGTCATTGTTTTCTATTGTCTGAGGGAAGCTGACCTAGGATACCATTCAACATTAAAGTTCACATCTGTTCTATTTCAAATATTTTTTTCATGGGGTTTTGAGGTATTTACTTATTAGATTATACCCAAACTTTTAACACGAACGGTTAACCTAACACAGAGGGCTCAATTTTCGTGTCCGCCGGTGAGGCGGCAGACGCAGTGGTATTTTCGTCTGGCGGAGCCCGGCGTACAGCCGGTTTGGTATTTTCGTGGACTGAGGCACACCGAGGTCCACCAAGCTGGGCGTGGTGGCGTGGCAGAGGGAGGTGTCTACAGAATCAGCTGCCACAGTGACATTTTTGTGCTCGCCGGTGGCGTATAATGTGCGCTAAAAGTTCGCCGATTCAAACCTGGTCAGCTTTCAGCGCAGGCAGAGCACAACTGGTCTAGTGGTATTTTGGTAGACCAGCGGCGTATCGGCATACGTCACCGATGCCTCACCGGCAGGTTTCCACAGTGTCAGGCACATTTCAGTGCAATAAATAATCATCAACAACTAATAATCTGAGTCAGCACATACATTTAGATCTATATAGATATATTATGATCTATATCTGATTTGATGAGCGCGTTTGGCACGCGTTTGGACACACAACCTGACCGAATTAACACAGCTGTAATCGCATTAAATTAAATTAGATATCTAGTAAATAGAAACACGATGAAGTTAACAAGATATGTATTTCATCTCCCTCCTTTTCTTTCTTCCTCTTCCTCTTATTTCTCGTGCAGCTCGACCTGGACATGTCTCCGTGTCCTCTCCCCTTCCTACTGCAGCTGCTGCGGCGGCGGCGGCTGAACAGATGATTTGTTTCAGTGATCAGATGAGTTTTTTACTTTAAGCCTACATACGAATATTATGATATAATATTATAATATATCACTTCAGTTTTGTGAGCCAAATTTATTTTATATGCCAACATCTATGAAAGAAAAAGCCAGGCCATGGAGCGCGATGCATCATTTACGCACAGATGGTTCTGATTTTAATGCCATTATTGGAACTTATGATGTGATCTCTGCGCACAACCCACCTTTGTCACGTGAGGTTCGGGTATGTGCAACTTTATGTGAGTGTCTTTATTTGTGGAAAGGGTGTTTGTCTTACTAGTGGGTCCAACATTACACACACCAAATCCATTTGTGCTCATATGAGAGAGTGTGAAGGACGCCCTCTGCAGCATTTACAGTGACACTTGTTGAGGGGCTGACTTCTGGCGCCATCGTGTGGCATTACTGTCTTCAGACATTTCTTGATCTCTTTGACTACTTCACAAAAATAGTAATACTCCTCGCCGGTGGCGGATTTAAAGGCGAGGAGAGGAGCTTATGTTATTGGTCAATACAAATCCACTCCACGCCCTCTCTCCTCCCTCGCTATGACTTACACCGCTGGAAGGAGCTGAGTTAGGGAGGGGGGATACTTACGCCGGGCTGCGCCGCTCACCAAAATACTAAATTGTGCCTGGGAACGCTGACTTGCGCTGCGCCCGCCCAAAGACTCAAACATATACTAAAGGGTGTGACTGCAGGCATGGTATTTACACAATGGATTTCAGTGTTTTACATGAAAGAGACCTAGCTAAGGCCAATATATGAAAACTTCTACTGTGCCTACAAAAATGCAGAAAGCACAAGTCATGTTTGAGTTCTTTCAGTGCATGTGATACTGAAACAATCCCCCTGAGCTACAGAAATGAAAGTGACTTTCATTATTGTTGAGACATGAGCCCATTTATGCATGAGGCACAGTAGCATTAATTAATAATTCATTTTGATAATGTCAAACTCAGGACACACCAACAGTACTACAAAGATCTAAAAATGACTAGCGTCCCATGTACTTTGCATCAAAAAGAAAAAGTAGGCTTTCATCCTTATTTACCTATTTTTGCTGCTGTATATTTTGTAATGCATGTACAATGGATACTGTTTAGTCTCTATTAAAGGTAGGGTAGGCAGAAGTCCATTAAAGAAGCATCTTTTTTGTGGTGTATATACATAAAAGCTTTTAACATCAGTCAATAGCTATTAGTCATTGATGAAATTTGGTAATATAACGATATCACTGTGTTTTGTTATGTCTGTGTAGTCAACATTTTAAATTTTTTGAGCGCTCCGCTCTTTCTGACTGTAAACAAAGCCATTCTCCGATTGGTTGTGAGGCAGACGCTGCTCCACATGTCATTCACGAGCCCAAAAGTTAGTATGCTACAACATCGGACAGTAGAAACTACCCAGAAAGTACAGAAAATTGTCTGAATCCTCCTTTAGCCATGACCACCAACACAAGCAAGAAAACAAAGTAAATACCGGAGACTCTGGCGGAATAACAGGCGCTTAAAAAGGAGGTAGACCACTCGGACAAGAGCTAAAAAAGCAACAATGATGGGGGACACTTTGGGATCTTATGGACCCTGTAACCTTTCTGCTGGACAGGTAAACTGCTTAAACAAAGTAAGCCAAGTGTCTGTAACAGAAGTGTTTCCTGTCAAACGGGACCTGCTGCATGTTGTAGCACCACTAAACTGTTTGGACTATGTCACTTAATCCTAGTTGTAGAAGTCCTGCAAACATTGTGTTTGCTGGTAGTCAGTTGGCATCTACAGTAGCACCAGTGCTTTTTAATTTCAAATTGACTGGGCCCCATTTGTAATTATCTGAGGTATTTATCTGCATTATATCTAACTGGTAGGGAGGAGTAATGTTTGCATTTAAGATTTCTCCCAAAAACTGGCCCTTCCTCAGATCTTGCCTACCCCACCTTTAATACCTGCAGGCACAATAGCAGCTAGCATTCGTAGTTAGCATTTACAAGGATTGTAAGAAGACACCCTTAAGTTGTGTGTGATGGTGTCTGCGTGTCTCTATGCATGTATTAAAAAACTTACATGGTGTTGAATTTGGTGACAGTCTTGGTCTTAAGTATTTGGTCCATGCAGGGCTATAAAGCAGCAGGTGTGTGAGGGTGCCCTCGCCTCCTAGGATCAGCTTTGTATTGTACCATGGTATACAGAGACCAGATTTTCATTAGTGGAAGGCACATATGCTTTCTGCACTCTAAAGAAAGCCATGCATGTCACCTAGGTCCAACTAGACTCTATTTCAAGAACGACATGGGCTCTTGCATTAGTGTAAGTTCATTTGCTAGTTGCACAGTATGGATACCAAGTGCAAAAATGAAGAGTGTTGAGTGGACAATGACAACAGACACTTAAGGTGCATGCGAAAACTTTGCATCAGTTGTAGGAGGTGACCGAAGTGTGTGTATCCATCAGTGGTACATAAAAGACTATTTCTCATGTTTAACATTTCATCCAGCTCATCGAGATAAAATTAATAAGCCAGAAGATAGCAAACCGTAAATTATGGTTATAAACGATTTCTGCATCTTAAAAGATACTTTAAAAGAGAAAGTTTCAAACTGCTTCTTACACTTAGTCTAATGCTAAAAAGAAGTAGAATGAGTTTTGTTAAATTATGACGTATTATCAGTATATTTATTTTTTATTTATTTTTTTGCCATAGGGTTTTTATTTTTATTTTCTTCATATGAATAATTAAAACTATAACCACAAATGTAATCTGATAAAAAATTTTTAAAGTGTCACTTTTGCTCTCACACATTCACTCACACAAGAACAATATACCAATGCACCACTAGACACCCAGAGCAGATAAACAAACCCAAGCAGACTTTACATAAACCACATTCTCAGAGAAATTCCAATCCAACCAGCAAAACAAATCTGATACCCATGTGTGGGTGTGTCTGGATAGCAGTTTATTTCCAAAATACTCTTCCATTGTTTCATCTGCCAACTTGCTGGGACCCTCTTTTGATGAAAAAATTCTCTGAGAAAGTTCATTGTAAAACCAAAAGAAAATGCATTCTGACGAGGCAGCTCTATCAGGGTGGTCTTGTGGTTCGTAAGTGCTGCAGTCTGGGGACAGTGGGCTCACCAGCATCAACGGTTCAGAAGTGTCATGAAGTAAGATATTTGTCTTTGGACTTACTTACAGTTTACCCAAGAAGAAAAAAATATAAAAAAGGTCAAAAAAAAAAAAAAAAAAAAAAAGTACAGTATTTGCATTCATGGGGAAGACAGGACTATCGCAGTGACCTGTAGGAAATGTTCTAGCTTCTACTTGGCCTTGCTGCTGCATGCTGCACTATTACTCTTACAAATGTCTACAACTGCAGTAACATAAGAGTTGACATCTATTAAATATTGAAAGGAAATTTATTTGTTTTTGATAAATCCTTTAAAGCCTGTATTCAATTGTAAATATATATATATATATGTATATATAAAATCAAATGTTGCAATGGAAAATTTTGAATTCATTGAAAATCCTAAATAGCTAGGTTTCACATGATGTCACGAGGTTGCATTGCGAGGGCGCGAAATTCAGACGGAGGGCAGGAAGTGTTTATTTACTGAAGATTCATCTGAGAAAATGCCGATGTTTTGTGTGGTTTACGGCTGCTCAAATTGTTTGAACCGTGAAAAGGAAAAGAGGTTTTATTGAGTGCCAAAGATTTTCGTTCACAAAGGTGAGAAATGGAAAAAAATTCACAGAACAACACCGTAAAAAGTGGATTTTAAACCTACGTCTGCAGTCCGGAGGAGCAGAGTCTGCTAATGCCCGTGTCTGCAGCGACCACTTCATCAGAGGTATGTTAGCTCGCTAACTTGGTTTTTGTAGCATGATTGTCGTTAAATGCTCATTTACTTAGCAATCATTATGATTAAGTTACTGGTAGACTAATATGGACTTTATCTGGACTCTTTAGGCTGCCCTAGCGCTTTGGGTGACGTTGTGTCGGTAGACTGGGCTACAATGGTCAACCTCGGTTACCTACCAAAAAAACGTTTGGTACTGAGGTTGTGGACCCAACCACTGACAAAAAAGTTATCTGCCTCTAGACTTTTAAAGGCTTTCAACTGCTGCTTGGTGTAGTAGGATGCCTGAAGGACCAGGTAGTTGGTGATAATATCAACAGCCTCGATTGTCGGCAAATCTTTAAGCTCTGTCGAAAACTCACTAATCGGGTCACGTCTGAGATATTTGCTAACTAATTGCTCGTATCCTTGTCTTGAAACTGGATCTAAATACATACAATACCGACTCTCTGCGACGGTTTGCTCCATAGACATATTCTCCATGTTTACTTTCTGCCCTCCATCTGCCTCAAAATGGTTGGGCTATGCACAGTAAAACACTAAAAAAAGTTGTGCGGTGCAAAACAAAAACACCTATAGAAATATTTTCAAACCAACCAGGTTAGTTTGCAACGGGTCAATAACATGACTCAGCATAAGAAATGGTACTTCAGAAGCATTTAGTGTCTCAAAAGGAAAGATGGAAAGAGGGTCACCACTCTCTTAGAGACTGGGTGATGAATTAGATCAACAATTAACCACAATAATGTTGTTCAGTGTAATATTGTAAAAAAAAAAAAAAATGTGTGTCTAAGCAACAAAAGTATATAATATGAAAAGATCCTGAGAATTTGGAGGAATCTCTGTAAGGGTCAAGGCTTATAACCAGTGTTCTGAAAACAGACATAACTCTAGAGTGGAAATCACTGCATGGGTTCAAAATCTCATCCAAAAAACATTTTTGTGACATTTAAAAATTGTTTTTACTACACCCACAAAGGCAGGTTAAAACTAGATAGATAGATAGATAGATAGATAGATAGATAGATAGATAGATAGATAGATAGATAGATAGATAGATAGATAGATAGATAGACTTTATTGATCCCAAACTGGGAAACTATACCAAAAAAACAAACAAACAAACAAACAACAACAACAAAAGAAAAGAAAAAAACATGATCCAGGAATCCTGGTGAATTGTCTTGGCTCAAGCTTGATGAAGATGGACTGAGGTCAGGTGGAAACATTTTCTGTGGTGCAACCAATCCAAATTTGAAATCATGTATGATGCATCCTACGTTCTTAAGAGCCTGTTATTAGTGCACCCAGAGCTAGTAACTTGGATCATATGGAGATGCATAGGTGCCCTCTGTGGCTGGTTTATACTTCTGGAAGGCATCAATAATGCTAAACAATACATATACAGGGTTTGGAGCAATGTATGCTGCCAAGCAGGGAATGCTTCAGTGGATGAAGAGGTAGCATGATTTACAAACCTTTACAGAGTGTAAAAAATAAAGGAGGACAGTGGGAAACATGCCTGTGTCCTCACCATCTGGAAATGTTCTGCTGGTCTCAAATTTAAAAAAAGCAGATATTTTTGATAAAGCAATAAAATCTCTGTTTTCACATTTGATTCGTTGTCATTGAACTTTCTTCATTAAAAAATATTCAATCACATGAAAACCTTTGAATTCTATTTTGATTCATATTTTTGACAACTCCCAAACTGTCATTAAATTGGGGTTGTAAAGGTACATAAAGCCCTCTGCACTGTTATTGAATTAATGATGAAATAATTACTGCACATGGAGCACAGTTCAAGAATTCAAGTACTAAGTATATTTTTGTTTATGGTCACTGGGGGATGCTTGATTAAAATAATATTCTAAGCACTTCTGTCTCTTAGAAAGCCTATCACACTGCCCACACTCAAACATTACATTATATTGTTTCAGCTCCTTGTAAGTTTAACTTTTTTAAACACCATGCTGAGGAAGGCTTTAGGCGGTGGAATATTTCCATCTGCATTGAATTTAGTTATAAAAGAAGAAAATATCTTTTGTGATTGCCCGTCTCTCAGTATTTGGAGGACAGCAGATTACAATTTCAAGAGGTTTCAAAACAATCCCCCCTGATTCTGGATTCTCTAGATTTATACAATCGTGAAAAAGAAACCTTTTGTCTGATTGGAGCCTTCCAGATCAACGTCCATATTATTGTGAGCCTTCATCAGAGATAGCTGTAGACCAGTGAGAAGGATTATCCATCTTAGGTTCTTAAATCAGATCAGAAAAAAAGTTCCTGTCATGTTGGGGCTTTTGGGCATAGCTGCCAAACTTGCTGGATTAGTCTTACCAGCTGAAGATTGCAATTTGCTCTTGTGATTGGTGATGAAGGGGGCTTTTTGGATGAGTAGTGCTCATCTTCTCAGGCTTGTTTGTGCCTCAAATTGTTTTGAATAAATTTCTGAGTCTGAGATGAAAAATTTCCACTTATAGTGCAAGCAACTGATGCACAAAATATATGCAGATAAACCTTGCAAAATATCTTGGTGATACTGGACGTGAACCCTTCTGGCTGAGCTCTTGTTCTGAAGTTGATCTTTTCTATTTCCCACCCAGAGACACCTGCTTTATCTGTTCCCATCACTCTGGTTGATTTCAAGCATCTCAGGAATTTGAAAAGAATGTTCTGGAGCTTTATTTACTGTAAAGTAAAACTAATTAACAATAGAAGTCTTGTTCTGCTTTGCAATGAAGTGTGCAACTTGTAAGACATAAAACTGTTTTCATCATACCAATTGGTGCATGTCACACCTATTTCAAGTCTTTAATGCATCATCATTGCCGTGAGGAAGTGAGAGCATAACAAGATGAGAGAGTGCAGAAAGAGCCGGGAAGTTTTTCATGTTCAGTTCAAAGTTTAGGACTAACCACAGGGAGGCGGATTTCTACCTGCACATATTTCCACCATCAAATTGTGTCATGAGACCTTTCTCTAAATGATGCTGGGCACAGTTCAAAGCAAATCCTGTTCAAAGGGAATCTGATTTAATTTTCCCCCAGTCAAGTCTAAATGTGATCATGCCAAAGTCATCCTGGTTAGCACCACACCCTTTGAGATGCTCAAGAAAGCAAGCTTTTGGATCCCTAAAGACACTTTTCAATCCATCAAGAAGGATTTCACACCACTTGTGCTGTGGCAGCCTCCCATTAGCTTTTGCAGGTAGTAGCAGTCCATGAGAGTAAAATTTTATTCAAAATGTCAGTCTTCTCTGCACAGCACAGCTCAGCTGTCTGGCTTATTCCCTGATTTGGAACCTTCAATCCTGGGTTCAAAAGATATTCAATCAAATATATTTGACTTCAGTTGTGTTTCAAATATGAGAAATATCAATCAAACTTTTGAAAAGTTGATGTGTCACATCCATCTATGACATGTACACTGTCTGTCCCTATAGCAAAGGTAACAAAAAGTGTTCAGAACAAATGTTGTACATCTGAGACCATAAACCTGAAGCATGAGATTGAAGATTTTTCTGTTATGAATAGTTCTGTAATACTTTTGTTATTGTTGTACAGATCCAGATTGATTTTCGAAAGTCAGGACACCAAAACACAATTTAAATGCGAATTTTGCTAATCAGATCAAAGCCCTTTTGAAGGTGCTTTAAATGTGATTCAAATCAGATTTCTACAGTAGCAGCTCAATTGGGAACTGTCAGGCCTCAAAGTGCCTCTTGCATCACTCACAGTGACACACAGACACTCTGTCAAAACCAGAAGACTGGAAATGTATCAGAGCAGCTGCAGCAGAACATCTTTTTTACTGCAGCGACTGAATGGTGCAACAGAGGATTTCTGCACACTAACATGTCAGCATAATTCTCTGCAAGGTGAGATGATGGCTCTCAGGTTTTCACTTTCCCAGCTCAGACAGCCAAATTACCAGTGTACTGCACCCTTACAGCCTTGCCAATACAAACCCCAAAACACTGAAAGAAGATTGACTCAAATAATTTTCTGAACAGTGCTGTCTTAGCTCACAGCTGTTTGTAAACTATGAAAGCTGATTAGGCCTTTGTACATTTACATGGTTTAAATGTTTTACAGTCATACTGTTTCCACTACTAGCTGGCAAGTCATGTTTTTCTTCCTTTAACCTCTTTAGTTTGGCACCAGAGCACTGAAGTAGAGCAGCTATAACACCACACCACCATTAGAAAGGGAAGGTGGGGTTAAAAAGCAAAGTGAAATAATGATATGTTAGGTCATAAATTCCAGTGATGGTAATACTGTAAAAAGTGTGGCTTTTAATGGCAATAGAAGTTGGATTTTACACAGTTATATTACTGTTACAGAGCATTTTTAGGAGATCAAATCCAAGCATAAACCTCCTGGGTTGGCATACAGAGCTAACACAGGAGTGCTAAACTTGAAGCTTGCAACAGAAGCCCTGGAAGCCACATACACACCCTTTCTAAAAGAAAAAGAATGGACATAAACTGTTTCCACTGCATCCGGAACAGCTACGAACAGGCCATATCTGCGGATCACAGCTGATCGTAACCATTCAAGTTAATGTGTCAATTTCCACTGGCTTCTTTCTGTTCCGCTGCGGATCACCGGACTCTGCAGCTGATCGCAAGAGTTTTTTTTTTTCCGGATGCCAGAGCATGCTAGATAAATTCAGCACAGATTAACCCGTGCTGGAAAGGAAGTCGGGCACAGACACAAAATCTAACATACGGCCTATTTTCAAAATAAAACACTCTGTGTTTCAGGCAGATTGTATTTCACACCATGCAAACTTAGGCAGGGACAAATAAGTAAAAGGTTTTTAGACAGCATTTCACCCTGATGACACCATGGAAGAGGAGATGCTGATTCTAGAGGTCTAGAAGTGGATTTCCTTCTTGGGAAGGACGCAATTTACTGCTTAAATGGTTATGTGTCGGTTTTTATAAAGACAACTCATTATCACCCAACTGCACATGAATCCACGGGTTCTTGTGAGTTCTCGCAATTCTTGCTGTTCAGCGGGAACTGGCGGATGGCATAAATCGCCCTCGTTCTGGATTGGACCCTTTCTGGAACCAGTGGAAATTTGGGGTCAGTGGAACTAATGAGGCTGCTAGAGGGTCTTCAGATGTCTTGATCATACCTGGCACATCTCTTGTTCCCAAAAAGCTCATGGTTGCATGTGACAGGTCACCATACCAACTTTAGTTTGGGCTGCCTTGAATAAACAACATTTCATACGTGATAACGAGATGACTACTTACAATGGACAGGTGATGGTGTCAAAAAATTTATAACATTATTAGCTAATAAATTTTTGTAAACAATACGCATTGCTTTCTGATGGGCTACGGGACACACACATAGCAGCAATGATTTTTTTTTTTTTTTTACATGTTTAATATTCATAGGTGGGTTACATCTGGACATTACTGGCCCCAGTATTGCGGTTCTAAATGATATGATTTAAAGGGTTTGGAAGTTGGAGGAGGCCAGGATAATCAAATGACTTGATCTTACATATGTTTATCTAAATAAAGAGTCATTGCCTTTGGACTGTCAGGATACCAAACTGTATTCATACAAAATGCTGGTGATAAGTTGAATGGACAGGCCAAAATAAGATCAAGAATCAAAGAAAAGACCCACTTGTGTCAAAGTTTTTTTTTTTTTTTTTTTATTTATTTATTTATTAAATTTTGACCTGAAGTAGCCTCATTAACATTATTTGCACCTTTAAACTATTCCAGCTCTTAACAGTTTGATTTAAAGAGCAAACAAAAGATCAGAAATGATGAAACAAGCAGGTGACAGCACACACTGAACCTCAGGTACTCAGTCGTGACAGATGTGCCATAGCATGGCACTGACTTTTTCAGTGGGACACAGGTGTTTTGAATAGGACTCAGAATGGTTTCGTCCTGCTCTGTTCAAGTGCACCAGTAAGCCATGGCAGAGTGAAGGTTAGTCAGCATGCACAAATTGAAGACCTTGAAGCTGAGGCAGCAGAATGGAATTAAGCCATAATTATTTGATCACGTATACCTACGCTTCTGTGTACTGCGTCACGTTATACTAACTTCTATGGGAAAGAACTATTTTCAGTCCACAAGCTTCTGCTAAATTTATGACAAAGTTTGTGTCTGTGTAATCAAACAAAATATTCCTACATCCATCTACCTATATTCTTAAAAAGCATAGCCAATACACAACAGCAAATAAAAACATCATCTGGAAAGGTTTTGTTTGTGTGTCAATCCTTATCTGTCTTATACTGGGGCAACTGAGGACCACAAAGATACTGCCAAACCCTATTGATGGGGACCTCTATGGGTCATTTGATGGGGGCAGACACCTGTTCTCTACTTAAGTCACTAAATCTCAATTCCCAGTCGAGTCTTGACTCATCTGTGTTTAAATCTGAGTCTGAGGAATCAGAGTCAAGTTTGATTCAAGTTCCTGAGTCTAGGTCAAGTCTTTATTATTATCTATTATAAAGAGGACAGCGGTGTCACTAAGTCACTGTATCACTTGGCTGTGTGTTTTTCCAATGTGTTTTTACACACTGCATTACCTAACATCAGATTCTGACTGATTCTGTCCGTGTGTCTTTACTTTTGAAATATCAGTGAAGTACTGACTCTGCTTTAATGGGCCTCTCCTACTGGGGTCTTGCTCTTATTGATTTTACTTGTAGAATCACTGCAGGTGTCCAATAAACTCAAAATACCTGCAGCCCACTGCTTTTAATCCTTGACACAGTGGTTTAGTCACTTTAGAGGCTATGTTACCACTTCCTTTTAGACACTGATGCAATCAAGAGTAATATACGTATAACATCTTACTTTGTTTGGTGCTTCCTCGGCAGATGTGTGTTTAAGTTTGGGGTTGTCTTCCCCTCAATGATTCTTTTACATAATGCACATATTGAATTGCTCTTGTGTGCAGGTGCCAACATCTCTTGTATCTCAGCAGAAACTGATGCTGAACAAGATGGCGTGTAAAAAGGCATGCAGGTAAAAACAAAACCAAACAAACAAATGTTTGACAGCCTGTTCTCAAAACTTAAAAGTTAAAAAATGAACAAAAACAACCAATTAGATAAGGCTGTGTCTAAGTCAGAGTTGAGGTGGAATCTTTGGAAATCAGGACTATAACACACTCTGACACAGATGCAGCAGACACAGATTTCAGAAAGGTCTTTTTATTCTTTGTCTTGAACTAGTTTGTTGTACAACTCTAATTCAATAAGAGTCTGGATGATATGCAAAATGTTGGTGAAAGGAAATGTTTTGCCACATACTTAAAGCCTATTTTGAATTGAAACAGTCATAGCAAATGTTTAAACAAAAAAAAAATACATTGTTTATGAAAGTATATACTCATTTCCAATTCAATAACAGCAGCATTTTTCAAGGTACGAACAGGGCCATATTTACTTTTGTACTGCACCACCTATTCTTTGAACAACACTCTGTGGAGTGAAGTTTTTGAGGGGCAATATTGTTCCATCAGTGACTGATACATGTTTTCAGCTGCACAACTGTCTGGGGTCCCTCTTGTCATATTTTTTTTGCTGTTACACCAAATGTTTACAGTGGGTGAAAAATTAGGACTGCCAGCTGTGAGTTGGGAGGCAAGACAGCACCTGGTCTCTTCTATTTTGAAGCCATGCTGTTGTAATTTGTGCAATTTCTGGATTACACATGGTTTTTACTTTGCATAGTACATTTTCAACCTGCAGTTGTCGATTGCAGCATCAAACTGTGTTCTCAGACAATAGTTTTTGGATGTGATTTTGGACCATTCCGTGATTTCCACTGCAGAGTCACGTCTGTTTTAAACCAGTGCTGTCTGCAGGCCCAAAAATCATGGCTATCCAGAATCAAATTTCAGTCTTGTCCCTTTTGTACAGAGATCTCTCCATATTCTCTGATTCTTGCAAACTTGATTATTTACTTTAAACGATAAAATCCTACAATTCTTTGCCATTTTGTCCTCAGAAACGACATTCTAAAATTCCTGAACACCCAGTCACTCACATAGTACTTACCTGTTGTAAGTATTTTTATTTAGTTTTGAGATGTTCTTGTAGGTGTTTTTAAAGTATTCCATAAATTTTGTTGTATTACAAAACCCAATTCCACTGAAGTTGGGAAATTCTAATAAACGTAAATAAAAACAGAAAACAATGATCTGCAAATCCTTTTTAACCTATATTCAATTGAATACACTACAAAGACAAGATATTAATGTTCAAACTTATAAACTTTTTTTGCAAATAATCGATAACATTAGAATTTGATGGCAGCAGCACGTGACAAAGAAGTTGGGAAAGGTGGAAAAGAATCCTGAGAAATTTGAGGAATGCTCATCAAACACCTATTTGGAACATCCCACGGGTGAGCAGGCTAATTGGGAACAGGTGGGTGCCATGAGTGGGTATAAAAGCAGCTTCCCCAAAAATTCTCAGTCCTTCACAAGCAAGGATGGGGCAAGGTTCACCACACACAGAACAGCGTTTCTCAAAGTACAATTGCAAGGAATTTAGGGATTTCAACTTCTACAGTCCATAATATCATCAAAAGGTTCAGAGAATCTGGAGAAATCACTGCATCTAAGCGGCATGGCCGGAAACCAACATTGAATGCCCGTGACCTTCGATCCCTCAGGCGGCAATGTATCAAAAACCAATATCAATGTGTAAGGGATATCACCACATGGGCTCAGGAACACTTCAGAAAACCACTGTCAGTAAATACAGTTCGTCGCTACATCTGTAAGTGCAAGTTAAAACTCTACTATGCAAAGCAAAAGCCATTTATCAACAACATCCAGAAACGCCGTTGGCTTCTCTGGGCCCGAGCTCATCTAAGATGGACTGATGCAAAGTGGAAAAGTGTTCTGTGGTCTGACGAGTCCACATTTCAAATTGTTTTTGGAAATAGTGGACGTTGTGTCCTCTGGGCCAAAGAAGAAAAGAACCATCCAGACTGTTATCAACGCAAAGTTCAAAAGCCAGCATCTGTGATGAAATGGGGGTGCATTAGTGCCCAAGGCATGGGTAACTTACACATCTGTGAAGGCAACATTAATGCTGAAAGGTACATGCAGGTTTTAGAGCAACATATGCTACCATCCAAGCAATTTCTTTTTCATGGATTCCCCTGCTTATTAAAGCAAGACAATGCCAAGCCACATTCTGCATGTGTTACAACAGTGTGGTTTCATAGTAAAAGAGTGTGGGTACTAGACTGGCCTGCCTGCAGTCCAGACCTGTCTCCCACTGAAAATGTGTGGTGCATTATGAAGCGTAAAATACAACAACAGAGACCCTGGACTGTTGAACAACTGAAGCTGTACATCAAGCAAGAATGGGAAAGAATTCCACCTTCAAAGCTTCAACAATTAGTCCCCTCAGTTCCCAAATGTTTGAGTGTTGTTAAAAGGAAAGGTGATGTAACACAGTGGTAAACATGCCCCTGTCTCAGCTACTTTGGCACGTGTTGCAGCCATGAAATTCTGAGTTAATTATTATTTGCAAAAAAAAAAAAAATTATGAGTTTGAACTTTAAATGTCTTGTCTTTGTTGTGTATTCAATTGAATATAGGTTGAAAAGGATTTGCAAATTATTGTATTCTGTTTTTATTTACGTTTATCACAATCTCTCAACTTCAACGGAATTGGGTTTTGTTTATTGTTCCTGTTTTGAGACATGTTGCTGTTATCAAATTTATAATGAGCATATATATATATACACACACACACACACACACAAGTGTCCTTGGGCGAGACACTTAACCCCACTAGTCCCTGCTTGCTGTGCCCAGCAGTGTGGGCAGTCAAAAACCAATGGGCTCTATACGTCACCTCTGCCATTAGTGTGTGAACACGGTGTGAATGTGTGGGTAGGTCATGTGACATGTGGTGTTGATATTAGGCTACGATGCATTTTAGCCAAAAGGTTATTTAAAAGTACATTTGGGAGTGAAGTAAAATAAAGTAGCAAAACACATTAAAAACAAATGTAAGTGAATATGTCAAATGAGGTGAGTCACCTTAAGGATGCTCACAGATATATGTAGAGAAACTTGTGAAGCCTGGTATTACCGCCCATCTCAAATGGCCCTACTGGTTGATCTGTCAACTGGATCCAATAATCCAGTGGGAATTGTGTTTACCTAACTGCACACAAGATTCGTCACTTAAATGTGAGGTATGCTACAGCTCCACCTGTGCGAACAAATACTTTATTTTCATACATTTATAGTTTTTATCTGTGACTGTGATGCACTGCCCCCTAGTGCAATCATTTTTTTTGCCATAGATAAGAGATGTGACTTGAAAATCACTGTTCATACACTTGTGAACGTTTCACAAATCTTGTGACTGAAGCACATTATCATTCATACTGTTAGGTAAACACAACAACTTTTGCATAACTGAAACTGGTTAGCTAAGGAACCTGTCATGTCTACTTTTTTATTCTTTCATTGTGTTGTTGTTGTTGTTTTTTTTTCTGCATATGATAGTGTGCTATGAAAGCCTTACCTGACAGTGCACCTCATGGTTGAATTTATAGATAAAGGCATTTATGAGCAACACTATTTATTCAGCACTGGAAAACCAATTCATAGCATGTCCCTTTTATTTTTAAGACAGTGGCCACATGCAAAGGGGCATAAATATTTGTAATGCCACGATGACCTAGTAAACAGATTTACTTGTAGATAACATTTCTACATTTTTATTTTCTTTCGAGGTGTTGAATACAGTAGGCCTTGATTGTCAACTATATTGGTAACAAGAACATTATGAAGCTAAGTGGATATTTGATATCACACAGAAAGGCCAATACCAGCCCCACAGAGCAGGCCTGTGCTAAAACCCACCCAGCATTTGAGGATTTTGTCCATTAGCCAACAACAGTTCCAGCATGTTGGTCGTCATAAATACAAAGAGGACATGGCCAAGGATCCTTTCTTGTAAATAGCTGTAACCGTCCATTTGTGTTTACATCTGCTGCAGCCAAGCAGGGTAAACAGAGTGTGAGAAAAAGGAACAACAACCGCTATTACAAATGCTGCAAAACAAGCCAAAGAACGAGTCAGCCACCCCTCCATCCTCAAATCCACACAATTCCCCCCCAAATACCCCCAACCTTGATGCTCTAACCCTCTGTTTGTCCACTGCCCAAAGGGAAGAGAGTAAATGAGTCACCCACCTCCCTCTCTATCTCACCCCCTTCTCCCTTCCCCTGCTCTTTATTGAGGCAGCTGCACCCTTTGACCTTTATGCTTGTGGAATGTGTGTGTGTGTGTGTGTGTGTGTGTGTGTAGAGGGCCTTTGGTTAAAAAAAAGAGTTGAGGGGTGAGGGCAGGCAAGGGAGGACAGAAGAAGAGGGGGAGTTGGTGAATTTAGGAGATGGGGGGGGGGGGGGGGGGTGCTTTTTCTCCCTACTACAAAAGCTGTCAGGAGGAACAATAAGCATAGAGAATGGTGTGTGTCCAGGGAGGCACTGAGCCGTGTTAGTGTGTGAACCGGGCAGGGAGAGAGGCCGTAAGACAGAGAAAGAAGGGGGAAGAGAGGAAGGAAAAAGAGGTAGACAAATGATGGAGAATGAAATTAGATGAGAGGACAACAGAGGGGAGAGGAAGATGATGAGATCGAGAGTGGCACACACAGACATGAAGAAGACAGTGTAAACTACGGGTGAGAACAACACAGGGAATGATTTGGAGTACAGGAGTGAGAGACAGAGGAGTGCAGAAGGGTATTTGTTTTGTCTAGCAGCACTCTTAAATACTGAACTTCCGTTGCCAAAGGAAACAGAACACAAGGCCCAGTATCAGGACGTGTGTGTGTGTGTGTGTGTGTGTGTGTGTGTGTGTGTGTGTGTGTGTGTGTTTGTATGAGTGTGCAGCCAGCATACCAAAGGGGCCCTGCTTCTCACTGTACCAATGACATCAGTATGTTTAGCGCTTTACATTCACCAAGTCCTCATTAAGTGTATCCATGTGAGGGTGTGTCGGTGTGTGTGCGTGCCCTGTGTTCAAACTAGATGTTTTAGACTGCACACCGTGCAGCTGGCTACAGACAAAGGTGTTCATCGCGCTTTGTTGCAAAGATGCGGGTGTTTGAGTGTTTGAACAGTTGCAGGGGCGGAAGAGAGCGGGGGTGTTGGTAGTACTTTGAATGGTGTGTGTGTGTGCGTGTGTGTTGGTGTGTGTGCGGAGAAGGGGGTGATTGGGTGTTTAGCTTTGAAAGCAAACAGAGGTGGGGAGGGGGTATTGATTTTCAAGCTTGTGTGTGAGGTGTGGTAAGTGGTCGGTAATAGCAGGAGAAGAGTTTGGTGAAGTGGGGCAGGTTAACAAGTTTGACTGCTGGGCAGAGTTTTTATCTCTGGGATAGGGGCAGCATTGATAGGATGAGATGGACATGGGTCAAAAAATTCTCCAGGATCTCTGAATTGGGCAGTGAGATTTGAAAAACACAAAAATAAAGCTTCTCAAAGACTTAGGGGTCTATTTTTTTGCCTTGCCAGAGACGTGGCGCAGGCGCGGCATAAATCAGGTTTCGCCACGCCAACATGGTGTTCCCAAGCACAATTTTGTATTTTGGTGAGCGGCGCAGCCCAGTGTAGGTATCCCCCCACCCTAACTCAGCTCCACCCAGCAGCGTAAGTCGTAGGGAGGGAGGAGAGAGGGCGTGGAGTGGGCTTAACACAGCCGAGACCTGTATTAACCAATTACATCAGCTCCTCCCCTTACCTTTAATTTCACCACAGGCAAGGCGTATTACAATTATTACAAATATTACAAGTAGTCAAAGAGTTTAAGAGATGTCTGAAGACAGTAATGTCACATGATGGCGACAGAAGGCAGCTCCTCAACAAGTGTCACTGTAAATGCTGCAGAGGGCATCCTTCACACTCTCTCATATGAGCACAAATGGATTTGGTGTGTGTAATGTTGGACCCACTAGTAAGACAAACACCCTTTCCACAAATAAAGACACTCATATAAAGTTGCACATATTCAAACCTCACGTGACAAAGGTGGGTTGTGCACAGAGATCACATCATAAATTCCAATAATGGCATTAAAATCGGAACCATCTGTGCGTAAATGACGCATCGCGCTCCTTGGCCTGGCTCTTTCTTTCATAGATGTTGGCATATTAAATAAATTTGGCTTTCAAAACTGAATAGTATAATATTCGTATGTAGGCTTAAAGTAAAAAACTCATCTGATCACTGAAACAAATTATCTGTTAAGCCGCCGCAGCTGCAGCAGGACAGGGAGAGGACACAGAGACATGTCCAGGTCCAGCTGCGCGAGAAATAAGAGGAAGAGGAAGAAAGAAAAGGAGGGAGATGAATTAAATATCTTGTTAACTTCATGATGTGTGTCTATTTACTAGATGTTTAATTTAATTTAATGTGGTTTCAGCTGCGTTGATTTGGTCAGGTTGTGTGTCCAAACGCCTGCCAAACACGCTCATCAGATCAGATACAGATCAGAATATATCTATATAGATCTAAATGTATTTTCTGACTCAGATTATTAGTTGTTGTTGATTATTTATTGCACTGAAATGTGCCTGACATTGTGGAAACCTGCCGGTGAGGCATCGGTGACGTATGCCGATACGCCGCCGGTCTACAAAAATACCACTAGACCAGCTGCGCTCCGCCTGCGCTGAAAGCTGACCAGGTTTGAATCGGCTAGCTTTCAGTGCACTTTATACACCACCGGCGAACGCGAAAATGTCACTGCGCCAGCTGATTCTGTCGACACCTCCCTCTGCCACACCACCATGCCCAGCTTGGAGGACTTTGGTGCGCCTCAGTCCATGAAAATACCAAACTGGCTGTATGTTGGGCTCTGCCAGAAGATAATACCACTGCGTGGTGTCCGCAGCCTCACCAGCGGACACGAAAATAGAGCCCTTAGTTTACTTTGTGCACAATCTTGTCTGATACTCCTGAAATTGGGGTTTGTGAACATCCTAGGCAGTATTGTATTATATGCCACTGTTGTGCATTTTATACATTCATACATTCAGCATATTATGCATCAACACGAACAGATTAGGCACTCTTATACACACACACACCTCCACAAAGCACTTGTGCATACTCAAATACTAAACACACATGCAAGTACACTTGGATATTGTTGAACAAAGTAACACACACTTGAGACCAACATGTATGTACATGTTACGGCAAGGGAATTAGAGCTTCAGTACCATCTAAAAGATTATGCAAAAACATGAACACATTACATAGACACTTGGGCATAAATTGCTTGCATATTTACAGAGAAAAGTCTGCAGATGTTTCACATACGCACACTGAAAATGTGTTGATTCTGTGTGCATGTGCTTCTACATGTGTCATGTAAACATACTGTACACATAATGCAATAGAGTTTGGTTATCTATTTGCAAACAAGGCACTTCATTGTGTCAAGAATTAGTCATTAAAGGACAAAATACAAAAAAAGTGCCTCCAGAATTATAAAGGACCCGGCCAGGACTATAGGATTTACATACTGCTTGAAATGTTCTTACCTTTTTTTTTTACTCTTTGGAAATGCATTAAAAAGTTGTTTCATAGGAGAGCTGAGTATCCTTAGAAGGTACTGCTCTCTATGCTAAAAAAGAAAGAACAAAAAAAAATTGCAGATGTAATGTAGAATTAGGGCCATCACAATAAATATCTGATGATAACAAATTAAAACCGATATTATGTAAAAATGAGCAAACTGCACTTATGTGTAACTAACTTAAAAGAGAGAATGAATGAAAAAAAGAAAGATGAAGAAAGAAATTCAAAATGTAAAAAATTAATCAAAATTAATAAAAAAATTAATTCATCAATAAGGTTACAAAGTACCATGCTCTGCCACCTTTGTCTTGCCTTTGTCTAAGTTGGCTGATAATCAGTGTATTTACATGGTAATTGAGCTCACTGAGGAGATTTAATTGGACGACTGTCCTTATTTTAGTTTACAAGCATTACAATTATTGACAGATGCTTTTGTATGTCTGGCTCTACTATGGGAGGTGGGGACATGACCTCTTTCAACTTGTTACTTACAGTGTCTTCCAGTTGACCTATTAAGTATCAGATCCTGATCTCCTAATTACGAAATAAGGTGTCAGATTTAAAAATTTATTTTTTTTAATCCAGTGAATGCAAAGCACTTCTGTAGGAAACAGATTCACACTCAGGGCTCTATTTTCGTGCCTTGCTGGCAGTGTGGCGCAGGCGGGTTGTAAGTCAGGCCCGCGGCGCCAATAAGGTGTGCCCAAGCACACTTAGGTATTTTGGTGAGCGGCACAGCCCAGCGTAAGTATCTCTCCTCCCTAACTCAGCTCCTCCCAGCTGTGCAAGTCGTAGAGAGGGAGGAGAGAGGCATGGAGTGGGTTTTATACAGCTGAGACCTGTTTTCGCCAATCGTAACAGCCCCTTTCCTCACCTTTAAATCCGCCATTGGCAAGGCGTATTACAATTTTCGTGCAGGAGTCGAAGAGATCAAGAGATGGCTGAAGACAGCATTGCCACATGATGGCGACAGAAGGCAGCCCCTTAACAAGTGTCGCTGTAAGCACTGCAGGGCGTCTTCCACACTCTCTCAAATAAGCACAGAGAAATTTGGTGTGCGTAAGGTTAAGACAAACATCCTTTTCCACAATTAAAGACACTCACATAAAGTTGCATATATTTAAACCCCACATGACAAAGGTGGGTTGTGCGCCCAGATCACGTCATAAATTTCAATAACAGCATTAAAAATCCGAACCACCTGTGTATAAGGGACTCATCACGCTCCGTGGCCTGGCTCTTTCTTTCATTGATGTTGGCATATAAAATGAACTTGGCTCACAAAACTGAATATTATAAGATTCATATGTGAGCCTGACTCCAGATTGAATATTTACAGCATTTCAAGGCTGTGAGGACATCAGATGATTGGGTAATTTCGAATTAAGTTTTCTTTTATTTTTGAGTAAATAACTCATCAGGGGCCTCATGTATCAACGCTTGCGGCGCAAGAAAACCTTGCGTACGCCAAAATCGGCGCACACGTCCAGATTTATCATCGCGAAACGAGCGTCGGTTCCAGCGCTAATCAACGCAAAGTCAGGAGGTGGTGTAGAAGTTGGCGTTGAGCTGATACTTGCGTTGACTGTGATTCGCACTTTGGCGACGCTGTGTGGCGGTGTTTGGTGACTCACTATGTGACGAGCGTGCACCACATCCACGTGGCCGAGCAGCACGTCGCACCACATGATGAACCAGCAGCAGATGGAGGGATGCGAGCTGATCCCTGCCGGGCCGCCGTCCTCGCGCGGGAGAATCTCATCGCCACAGTGTGAATGGGTAAGAAGTGAATACAGTTCAATGAGCCAAATTAATTTATTTTCGCCACCAGACGCTCGAGGACATTTACGAGCCGGTCCAGCCGCTCGTTGATCCCCGCGATCCCCCTGATGATTTCTTCCTGCGACTGCAGGACCGCCTCCGTGAGGACCCTTCCACTGCGTCCGGGTGGTCCAGCGGAAGCGCCGCGGCTGGTGGACGCTCCACCGCTTGTCGGCACGCTGGTGCTGATGCTGGTGCTGGTGCTGGTGCCGGGGGCCGGGGTGGCCCGAATGCCGCTGGTCCTGGCCGACGACTCCGAGCCGGCGGACGGGCTGCTGCGGGCCGGGGTTCCGCAAGCCGGCGACACGGCCGACACACTGATTTCTGTGACACAATAAAAATATTGATTCATTTCAATTCCTGCTTCTGTGTATCTGTTGCGTTTACATCTCTCTCCACGGTATCATAGGTAATGTAATCCAGTATTTCGAGGTCAGTTATGCACATTACAGTTGTTTATTGCATAAAAAGTTATCGAAAAATGAAGTTAAGGGCGAAGTATAAATCGCGTCTAAAAATAGACTGAATCTTGACGTTGAAATGAAGTATAAACTTAGACTAGACGTCTAATATACGTCTTTTGCTCAGTGGGATGGCAAAGCATGTGGACATTTGTGTGACACGCCACTTACCTATATTATAGGTCCACCTATAATAATAATCGCCACCACCCGCTGCTCAAACGGCGTGAGGGTCTCCTCCCCCAGACCCCCACCTGTCTGGCCGGTACTCCTCCGGAGGGCAGCTGTACGCCGCTTGACCTCCACCTTGAGGTCCGACCACTTTTTTTTAATCTCCGCGGGGGTGCGTGTCTTAACAAGCTTTCTCCCACTCCAAGCGTTTTTGTTTTGCACTGACGCCACTGGACAGGCTGCCAAACAAAACACGCTGTCGCTCCTCCACCTCGCACGCCGTAAATTTAGTTTTTCTTGTCATTTTGTCTGCGTGCGAGGACAGGGAGACCCTATTTAGATAAATCTGCATATTTATAGGAGGGCGTAACGGGGACGGGCCCAGTCACTCCGACATCTGCGCTCAATTCCACGCTGATTGGGATTTATCAAGGAAACACACGTGGATTTCGGCGCCCGCACACATTGATACATACGGATTTTTTTCAGCGTGACGGACCTTGCGTGCGCTCGTTTCTGGTATGAGTTCCACGCAAGTGTTGATACATGAGGCCCCTGATCACTAAAATAAATCATCTGTTCAGCCACACTGTGGAAACCTGCTGGTAAAGAATCTGTGACGTATGCGCACTACACCGCCAGGCTACCAAAATACTAACTAGACCAGCTGCACTCTGCCTGCACTGAAAGCTGACTAGGTTTGAATCAGTGAGGTTTCACAAAGCTTTCCATGCTGCCAGCAAGCATGAAAATGTCACTGCGCCAGCTGATTCTGTTGACACTAGCTTGGTGCACCTTGGTGCGCCTCGACCTACGAAAATACCAAACTTGCTGTGCACCAGGCTTCACCAGATGAAAATACCACCATCCGCCGCGCCGCCGGCGGGCACGAAAATGGAGCCCTCAACCTCTTTTTCCATGGATCGTGTTGGGTCCAATCAGAGCTGTTTTCTGAGAACAGTCCATTTGAAACAGTTATCTGAAAACACAAAATTATTGCCAGCTTTAATATGGCTTGTGGCAACTGGTGGTCAGATTGAGAAAGCCAGCAATGCTTCATAGCTGTAGATTAATCAGTTTTAAATGCAGCAGTACATGGGAAAGACCAAGTTACAGCACAACACTACAGAGAACTACGCCTACTTAGTGCTGTAAAAGTGTCTCTTTTCTCTCACAAATGCCTGTATTTCTCCAGCAGTTTGTGTCTCTGTGTAGAGATACGGTGGCCCTCATCATGTTGACAATGCTAACTCAGCAAACATAGCCTTGCACTATTTTTTGATGTGAGGTACAAACTACAGTTTATTCTTTCTAATTTTGTGAAATCAATGTCTCAAATCCAAAAGTCATTGTAGTGTCCAAGCCAAGTCTTCTCTAGAAACAAGCATGGGGAACAGAAAAATACTTTGTTACACTTGCCCTTAGGCTGTCCTTTCATGGAAACCAAGTTCTACAAAACTTTGGGTTTTGTTATTTGTCCTTTTTTGTTATTTTAAAAAGAGTCCCCGGCCTCTTCAATTCCAATTTATTTTCTCCAAGGACAAAGAAGAAACTGGATGAAAAAATAAATAATCTTTCTCATTCACACTGACACCAATGCTTTTCAGAACTGCTCCTGCCAGCTCTCATAGTCTGCACCTCCTCAGTGTGCATCATTGGTCAATATCTGAAGGCCTAGTGGTTGAATAGATGTAGCCCCAAATGAATGGTAAATCAAATAGGTGTACCATGACACTTCACTCACTCACTCACACTATGGAGGTGAGTGGATGAAGATGCTGCAGTGCTTGAACTTTCAAAAACTAAGCCCTTGTGGGAGTTTTACGAGTTTTTCCAGGAACTATTGGGTTCATTTGCCTTTCTAGGTTTTGATAAGAAAATTCAAACAATCTCTTCTAAGATTTTAAATAATATATTATTTTTTTGGCTAAAGAAGGAAGAGCTGCTAGAAATGAAGAGTTAGAAGTCATAGAGTGTTTTTTTTTTTCGTTAGGAAACAGCGCTGCCATTTATCAGTTGTGACCAAAGCCTCAAAGCTTTAGCAGTCAATGTTTAAATTATTAATCAAATATTGTGTTATCCTCTTAATCCTGTTCATTTCCCAGGACTATTGGAGAGTAACTGAGGACATTTATTGACAAACTGCTTGAGTTGCTTTGTATCTTTCATTCAACTGTGTCTCAGAAGATTACAAGGCTTGTCCTCTATCTAGATTTAATAATCAGTCAGCAGTTTGATAGTTGGTTTCTTCTATGTGCATGTCTCAGTGTGTGGGAAAAAGTCTTCTTGGGCCAAAAACTGAACCAAAAGTTCTCCAAAAGTGAAAGTGCAACTTTTTTTTTTTCTGGCTGCACCTGCTGTGCTGCTCAGGACTATATGAGTCACAGGCAAAGAAAAAAAAAAAGCTGGTAGTTTTTATTTGAGGTTTGGAAGTTGTTTTCTGTCTTTTGGACCCCAGTACAGCACTCTGAAACTTAACTTACTTTTTTACATTTTTTTGTGGTATGGCAAGATTAACATGTACACACTACAGTGGGTTATGTGCAGAACTCTGGCAGCACACTTTTGCAAAATAAAGTCTGTTTTAACAAAACCAATCAGCCAATCAGCAAGTCTTATTTCCTGTACTGGAGTTCTTTGATTTAAAAAGGCGCTTTACAATCTAATTGTGTGGAGTTTTTTTCAAAACCATTGCACAGTAATCTTTGACATTCATAAAGGACTGACTCATTCAGAGGTGAAAAAAAAAACCTGAGTTAAGATGGTTGTACCTAATCATATCAATGTGAAAGTTTCAGCCATAACTCCATGTTTTTATAAAGCTCTGTTTCCTCCTTTCACGTCACATTATGAAAGCATTTGATGTCAAGAGCATTTTGAAAAGCACCGTTGTAGGAGCTGAAAAAATGCCAGCTGAGTGTGTATAGAAGGCCTCACTCAATGGACCGGCTGCCAGCAGCAGTTAAAAGCTGTCTATAGTGTCTAAGCGCAGACAGGAATAACATCCTTAAGACCTGTGAAATCCTCTGCTGCTTCTGTCCTTGTTTTCCGACATGCTCAATCTATGTTTTTGTTTTTCTGCGCTGACGAAACAGGTGGTCTCTGTATAGATCCGACAGGCCCCCCCCCCCCCCCCACACACACACACACACACACACACACACACACACACACGCTCCTTCTCCCTTTAGGTTTACTTCATAATAGCTAAAGGATGCTTTTCCTCCCTGATGCTTTCACGGCATTACCTTCTCCCCCATTCTCTCTCCTTCTCTTCGACCCCCCACCATTATATGCAACAGCTGCCAGTGTCTTACGAAGGAAAAATGATGCTTGTCCAAAACAAGTGATTTCTTTCTTTCTTTCTCCCCCTCTCTTTCTCTTTTTCCTTCCTCACTCAGCCCCCCTCTGTGCCCTCAGCTCCCCTTCTCTATCGACCAGCTCCCCCCACCCCTCACTCACTCTCCCTCTGTCTGTATTTGAAGCGTGTAGCACATTACATTCAGGCAGAGAACAGTGGTGATGGGAGATTTCCTGTCTGCCAAGCGTGCACATGTGAAGGTCCCAGGTTGCCTTTATCATCTTGCCTGACAGATACACTGATAGCAGCTATGTGGTCCACAGAAGCACACACACACACACACACACACACACACACACACACACACACACACACACACACACACACACACACACACACACACACACGGCTCTTCACATCATGCTCATCAGGAACAATTTTTTTGACTGAATCGCCAGGTCATAGACATGTGTTTTTTGTTTTTTTTTGACACATCTTGCCATAAAAGGTCATCCTTTTCTCATTCTTATCTGATTCAAAAGCTTGTCAAATAACACACGTTGGATTGGATGCTTTAACCTTTAGTGTTTTTTTGGATGCTGTTCCCTCAGTATTTGTTTGCATATATCATTTAAAAAAAAAAAAAAAAAAGTGTTGCTGTTTAAAGTGAACAAGCTTGGATGGGTCAAACAAACGGGAACACTTACGCCTGGTTCACACAGGAAGCGCCGTGCGCGGAACGGAAGCGCCGCGCGCGCGCAGCGCCGGCTCGCGCTTGGCTGTTCACACAGGAAGCGCTTTCTGCTGCGCTCTCACATGCCGGTCAGACATCGACTGAGCCCGGCAGTGCTCGGCCGTTTCCGTCTGCCCTCAGTTTTCCACACTTACGAGCGCTTTAAAAATGGGTAAATCAATATTTCTTTACGTTTTTATTTTGTCATTCATAAATTAAATATTGGCAGCATCTTCAAGTATTGTTTTAAATTATTATATAGGGGTAAACAACATAAATTGGGGAGTCTGTTGACTCCGTTGTATGTATAGCCTTGTTAGCTCGAGGCTATTGACTGTATCGTAATAAAGTCCCCCTCCTTTGTCTCAATAATATCACTGAATCTCTGCAGCTCTCCCTCCGTGTGTGTGTGTGTGTGTGCGTGTGTGTGTGTGTGTGTTTGTGTGTGTGTGTGTGTGTGTGTTCATCGGTAAAAATATAGACCGACAAGCAACACCGTAAATCCTTTTCTAATTTATTGAAATTTACTTTAATTTGAAAATTGACCGGATTCTCTCGCATCTCCTTCCTGACTTCCTGTCTGGTCCGATCTGCTCTGTTGAGCTTTACATCGGCGCGCGCGGCTCGCGCCAAAAATAGAGAGAAGCGGAGCAGCCGCGCTCCAGAGCGCGAGCCGTTCCGCGCGCGAGCTGTGTGAACAGTCTCATAGGTTAACATGGGCGCCGATCCGAAACTCTGTGCGCGGCGCTTCCGTTCCGCGCGCGGCGCTTCCAGTGTGAACCAGGCATTACTCAGGAGACTTCATTTTGATTCCTTTGTGAAAACAAAAGCAAATGTTGACCCCCTGCATGAAGGGGAATTCATGATATACCACATTAATTATGCAAATAATGTACTTTAGGAGTGTTATTAACACTGTATGTAGTTGTTCAAAGGTGTAACATAGGTTATGCAATGAAGGTTTGTGGTTTTGTACATATTTGTACCACAGAAAACATGGACAGGCTCTTAGCATTGTCAACCAATGAAGAGGCATCATGAATGAATCATCAAGAAACCTGCAAAGTAGTTATATCACCCCCCAACACACACACACACACACACACACACATTATATCTGCTAAATCTATGTCTACATATACACATATATGCATGCCTTGAACTGAAGCTACTCTACTGTGGCCCAAAAAGGATCACAATATTTTTGCAATATTTATAAAAAACTTGAATTTAAAGCACTACAGTAAGTAAAATTAAGGACTAGGATATACATGTTTTTGTATATTATATGTCTATAGATTTTGTTAATAAACACAATTCACTTACATGTCATCATCAATCACCGCTTATGATTTATTCACATCACTGGCTAAAAAAACTGACTAAAACCTCATTAGAGAATTGCCACATTAAAAAAAAAAAAAAAAAGTTTGGCATGCTTTTATTTTGATAATTTACTGTCTGGAGTTTAGGTTGCTTTATTTCCAACTTTGTAAACTGAGCTTTTATTTTGAAGTTAATTATAGGCCAGTAGGTTATGAGTTAAAAAACTGAATGAAAAAAGTTTAAAGAACAGTTAAAAAATATAAATGTTCAATAAATTAGGATCCCAAAGAGGCACAAGCTCTAAGGTTGCATCTGGATCTAAAAAAAAATCATAACATTTGTTTTAAAATTTTTTAAAATTTTTTTTTTTTAAAGTGCCAACTGATCTCAGAGAGCTTCTCCCTGTGGCTATTGAACTTTCCTTTTGGGATAAATAATGTTATTGTATTGAATTGTATTGTATTACTATTAGTTCCCAGGCAGTCTGCTTCTTCTTCTCCATCCCCTTGTCTTATTAATGACATGTGGCAACCAACGTAAATGACCTCAACTATGAACGTACAGTATGACCATTTGCTTTTTAAAAAAAATTAATATCAATATTTCATATTTTAATTTAAAATAGTTACTGTTAGGACAGGTTTGTTACTATGAACTTTTGTTTCTGTGACAGTGTGTTTACATTTGTCCTAACCAACTTTACTTAACTGAATTGAGAAAATTGATTCAGGCTAAGTTCGTGCAAAAAACCCCTATAACTTACTATTTATCCATACCATTAAGTGTAGCAGTTCTTTTAAACATCAGCTCAAACAATAAAGTCTGAGTTTATGTATGCTCATTTTATATTTTTTAGAGTTTACATATCCAACAGAGAGCCTGTCTGTATTTTACACAATTTGACATGCTGTACATGTCAATACTGCAGAGCACCGATCAGCTTTTTATGACTACAGGCTTAAAAGAAACAAATACAACCAACATTTTTTTTTTTTTTTTGAAAAGAGTGATAATAGCATCATCAATGATACGCCGTAACCATGAACTTCAGAGGAATTTCTATACAGAGGAAGAACAAGACTCAACTGATCAAAAGAGAAAAGCTAGAGAAATCACAGTTTACCTGGTGGTGCAGGTGGGTAAACTGTAAGCCTACGTGTCTTTGTGGTATTATGTGTTCTAGGTGACTCCAGCTGCACCTGCCTCTATTATGCTTGACTGGCCAGTTTCTCAATAAAGGAGCAGAGCTGACCAGAAACTCCTGTAGGTAACACGTTTATGTACAAGTACTTCATTCAAACCCCCTTCAAAAAAGAATCCATCATACCCTTTACCCAAGAGCAACTGTACCTTAAGTAATAAACTTTCTAAGGCTCTTGCGAGGCTTGAGGTACAACTGAAGGTCTAAAGGATAAGCATGTGTGTATGACTGTGTACTTTTGTTGTATTCATCCAGGTGTTTAAAGGGTTTGTTAAGGGTCTTGTTTTATTTTGTCCTCTGCTGCGGTGCGATAGAGGGAATTTCATTATGCAAATCTATGTCTCTCTGCTGATGAGCATGCCCTCAGGCTTCTGTCTCACACACAATAGCACTCACATACACACACACACTAACACTCTGTCTCCGTCACACACACTCATGCATATAAAGAGTCTCATCCATGCAAGCTGTCTCTTTTACCCACATATACACAAATGCACACACACACTAGGACACATACATGCTCAGACACTCATGAAAACATGCGTGACTGTGCCACACAGACACAGTCACGCATATCATGTCTGAGACTGGAGGCACGGCAGGGGAGTGTATGTGTATGTGTGTGTGTATGTGCTAAGGCTAAAGGGGGATTTTTTAGGTTGCAATCGATTTCGAGTTTACAAACCATTTCTCCCAATTCTCTTGTATATGGATACACTGGATACCCCTTGACACCAACACACACAAACACACACACAAACAAACAAACAGAAGAGATATGCTCACTCATCAAAGCCACCGCATATGCAAAGACAATCACAATACATGAAACAAAAATGTAAAAATAGCACTGACCCATGAACATGCACCTCAGCACACATATACACACATATACATTAAAAAAAAACATGTGCATGCAAAAGGTCACACACACACACACACACACACACACACACACACACACACACACACACACAAAAAGGGATCCTACCCCATGTGGATGTGACCCAATGACCCTGCTGTCACACACAGTGCCCATCTGCCACAGAGAGGCACAAAGGGAAGGGACAGGGGCGGGGGACTTCTGAGGTAGGGAGGGGTGGAGGGTAAGTGAGTACACCAGGGGGTGGGGCAGTGGAGCAAATTTGGACAGAACAGAGCAAAAAGAAGAATGTGTCTTCACGGTACATTTTGAGACTGTTTTTGCACAGATGTGCTGCTTGGTGCCTGAAAAACCTTTTGTGGTATTATCCCCCACTCTGGTCTTTCTTTATGCCTTACCCCATCATTCCAACACAACACACTCTCACACAAACACACACCACAGGGACAAAGTAGTCCCCTTTTAGCTAGGCCTGCATGATATATCGTTTGAGCATCATCATCGCGATGTACGTGTGTGCGATAGTCACATCGCAGAGCCTGCAATGTCGGAGGTGAATGAACTCAGTTAATTTCAAGAGTAACTGACTGAGATACACTGCATGTGACTCTGCATGTGCTGTGCAGCGATCCACCAATCACCTTCGTTCTTTACTCAGTTGCTAATCAGACTCAGTTCTCAGTTGCCAATCACACTACTCTGCCAGCTGTCAATCAAAATCAGAGAGGAGGAAACCCACCCCTGCACATGTCCTGCACATGGAGGGAGTCGCTGGCGCTACCGGAGTTGAGCCGAGAAACACGTGTCCGCTGAGAATTACTTTCGGAACATTACTCATCACTGTTTAGCCCAGTGGTTCTCAAATCCAGTCCTCGAGCCCCCCCATCCTGCATGTTTTGGATGTTTCCCTGCTCCATCACACCTGATTCAAATGATCAGCTCGTTAGTAAGCCATCTCAGAGTTTGATAACGAGCTGATCATTTGAATCAGGTGTGTTGGAGCAGGGAAACATCCAAAACATGCAGGACGGGGGGGCTCGAGGACTGGATTTGAGAACCACTGGTTTAGCCCAACAAATAAGAACTGTATGGGTTTTAAATTGTACATTTCCATGGACCACTCTACTATAAGCAGTGCGCGTCTTGTGAGGTGCATGCAATTCTCAGCACAACCCCGTTAACAACAACGATCGTAAACTGGGCAACACACAGAGAAAACCACAGAAGATGAAGACTTGTTGCCAAAAAGAAAAGGAAAGCCAGTTATCTGGAATTATTTCGGTTACTAGATGGATAATGTCGACCAAAACACGTGTTCTGTGTTCATCTGTTGCCACAATAACGTCCCAGAACAATAAAAGCTAAAAAATATCTCTGAGACAGACAGAAGCCATTCTACTATCATTCACAAAAAGAGGTAAGATCAGAGCAGGTTAACTGTCCTCAAGATTTCAGCAGTGCAGCATAACATTAAGTGCTATTCAGGTCATCTGGTGAAAATTCATGTATTTTTTAATATCACAATATATATCGCAGGGTTGAAAAAAATCGCAATGTTAGTTTTTTCCAATATCGTGCAGCCTTACTTTTAGCCTGGGGCGGATCAATCTGGACCCTTCTGTTCACCGTATTCCTAAAGCAGAGGCAATCTCAGGCTTCCTAAGATTAATAAAGTAAACACACAGAGAAGCTGGCTGACTACTGTCCTGAATGTAGAACAGATGAGGAACAGAGAGAGAAGTGGGACAAAGACATCAGAGTCAGAGGAGAGCTGACGGGGGAGGAAAGGAGGATCTAGCTGTCACCGTGTTCATTTTAGAGGTAAAAGAGTACCAAAATACTCTACTTCAATAAAAGTACAGTTACTTGAGAGTCGTTACACCAAAGTGTAAGTCAAAATTCCTAAAGTCCCAAGAACTGAGCACTCACTTAAACTCGTTGTGTTGGGTCAAAAGTGGGGGCAGTATGATCTACCTCAGAAGTATCTAAAAGCATGATCTTCTAATCTGTTTTATGTGACATACTGCATTAGTGATGTAATTTTATTACCAATCCAGGGTGAAGCTATTGAATATATTTGCAGCAGTTTCTGTCAGGCTTGCACTTTGTAAATGGTTCCTGCACTCTTCAGTCATGGCTGACTGCAGAAAGACTTGTTAATACAAAAAAAAACAAAAAAAAAAAAAAAAAAACAATTGATTTTTCATGTAACTCTAAACTTCTCTCCCAAAAAAAAAAAAAGGTTGGAAGTGGAAGCTTTGCATTGGCCAGAGCAGCAGATACCTTAAGCCTGACTTGTTCTGCTTACATATCTGTGGGTTTGTTACATTTGATGGCTGTTTCTGTGGTTGTGATGAGGTCAAGGACAGGTATTTCATCCGGAGTGACTGCAAAATTGAGACCTTTATGTAGTATTAATTTCTCGGGAGATGCAAGTTCCCTACTGGACAGGTTCTTCACCCACTTCTCTGAAGAAGAGTTCTGTGAGGTCAGGTTCTGTTCTCTCGTCTGGGAAAGTGGCTGTGTCTCCTGTGGAACTGCAATTGCAATGATAATGATCTAAATTAAAGCTATAGTGCAAAACTTCTACGTGTCTGTAAATATCAGTTTCACTCAAGCCACTACAAGAGGAGATGATATAATGCTGATTAAGCTGTTCGGCTCCTTTAACACCTCGTGGCATTTTTCAGTGTTTGTTCTTTTTGTATTTGGTGTCTTTGGCAACATTCCCGCACTGGTGCACAGGAAATGACGTGTTCTACTTGGTTTTACCTGACAACGAGGGTAAAAGCAACATGGCAGAGAACCCGAAGAAGTGACCAAGAGGTTCAGAAGTGGATCATACTAAAAAGAAAAAGCCTTCCTTTTCAGCAGAAGGACTCTTGGCGAAGAAAGGGAGTGACAAACTGAAAAGACAAACGCAGATTTACATCGGCATTGCTTTTCCTCAATGGTGAGCCCTGAAGGAGGAGATTAGACTGAGGTCCGACACCGATGTTGCCTTTATACTGCTGGATGAGCAAGTGACTCTGTTCATTATGAGCAGGATGTGTTGCTGTTACATGTATTGGACCAAGTACTTTATTATTTTCTCAGAAATAGTGCTATGAATGTGATGTATTGGTAGCAGCCTGGTGTTTGCCACATTGTGTAACGTTAGCCTAAGGAGCAGTAATTTACAAGGTGTGTAGCCCGTGTTGCTGTATGTAACTTACTGCAAGGAGTCTGTGTGCTGTGACAAGTAACTTTCGTAGCCTACATGCTGTGTAGACAGTCCGTGTACCATAACGAGCAGTATGTGGTGAGTTGGAGAGGAGAAGTATAAGGCAATCTCACCACCTCCCACATTATTTCTTTCCTGTTGTATGCTGCTCCCCAAAATAAAGATTTACAGAATCGTGTTGAGAAGCGCTGGGCAAGTGTTGAGCTTGTCACCCATGGAGGTAAACTTCTCTTGAAATTTTAGTAATGGATTGTGTAATAGAGAATTGAAACTCAGGGTGTACATCTCTGTCAATGCAAATGGAGGGAAAACTGGTGTGATATAAAGTCTGTACTGGGAGCATTTTTCAAACGGTGGATATTAATGTACTGAAATACACCTCTCCTGAAATCTTAAATAAATGAGTTATATTATTGTACAAAACACGCTGGCTAGTCTTACCTCAAATCTATCCCTGTTTTTAACCTGAAAACACTAAAAGATACTGCAAACTGACCTTTTCTGTTATCTGTTTGTGCTACAGCAGTTTTTTTTTCTTTGGACCAAGTAGTAAAACAAGACAGAACACTGGCTGCATAAGAAATGTCAACAGCTTCCACCTCCTCCCCCACTACTTATTGCAGGGAATTATCTAGGAGATTTGCTGCTGTGTTCTCACATGAGCTCACCCGGACTTGAAATGATACTAAAGGGCTAGAAAGAAATTCTCTGGGTGGAGTTGGGTTCATTTATAAAAAAAAAAAAAACGTTTGAAAAAGAAACATCAGGAACTTTCTTTTTATGTCTTGTTTGATACTAAGGTATTAGGTTTGCCTTCAGTGGAAACTGGTCTCCAAGAATTGTTTCCCCTAAAAATAGAATGTTTGATTTTATGGTACATTTCTGATGATCTGGCAAAGCTTGTAAAAAGAAACAGTAATGACTGGTTTGCTCCAAAGATCTGGTTATTATTTTGAGGTAGATTTGTAATCTTTTTTCACCAAGTAGTCATTACTCTTTCTTTATAACATCTCATATATTGGCATCCACTGCCAATATGATGGCAGTTCTTCTCTGACCACAGCTGCCAGTAAACAGCCTATAAAACCTGCAATAAAGTCTTATTTTCAGTGCAGACGATGTTCTATTATTCTATTATTCAGTTGTACTTTTAAGAAGGTTTTTATATTTAAATGCCTGCTATAACCACAAAAAATATTGGATAGGGACATCTTTAGTCTCAAAATATGAGCACTGGCCTTTAAAATTTATGAATGCAGAATCAGGTTTAGAGATGGTGTGAAATGGGATATAGACAGACAGTAGTGAAGGAAGCAAAAAAGAGAGAGGGAGATGAAGAGTGGATAAGTAGGCACCCAGGCCTGCTCCCCAGAAGAGCAAAGGAGGAGGGGGGCAGGTTGTGGAGCAGGAGAGCAGGGGGTGTGAAGGATATCCAGAGGGGACCAACTGTAGTGGTGTCAGACGTGGGTGCTGCCAGCACACATCCTGCCAGTACACCCCCTGAGCCAGACATACACATTCACATGCACACACATACACCCCCAGGCCGGGCCCTAAGTGTGTGAACAACCATGCCAACTGTACCCCTCACCACCCCCACCAACACCCATCCATCCGCACCCCCCATAACCCCTCAAGACCCAATCTGGAATCAGTCTATAGTGACAACTCTGGTGCCAAGTTTGCCCGGCTGCTCATGTGTATTTCATTGAGTGAGACACGGGTTGACTGAGTTCTCGACATGAAGACCGATCACACATCTGAGTGTTTAGAGGTTCTCAGTGCAGTTTGAAGCTGTAAATTGTTTGAGAGTGTTTGTATTCTTCTGAAACTCTGGAGCAAAATCAATCTAGTGTTGTGTAAAGCTTGGAGCAATTGTGTAAGTTGTGAAGAGATTGTTTTCTATAGGCAACCATTTGCCCTGGAGAACCTTTGTCTACATATCTAATCCCAAGGGTGAAGTGGTGATTCACTTGATGCATGTAGAACCAATTACAGCTGATGTTGTGGATTTAAATTCCACTCACGACCTTCTGTATGTCATCTACTCTTTTAGTTTTCTCTGTTTAAATCAAAAGCAGGCTATCTTGCCAGAAATGCCTCAAAAATCATTGTTGGGTAATCCCATAATGCATCTTTGAAATATCCACTCAACCCAGCCTCCGCCTCCAAGCAGCACCAACCCCTCGCTCCTCTTAATTCCCTAATCATGTTTATGCAAATTCCATTTGTATGTTACGTGTGTACATAATAGATGTTGCTATCACCTATGGGCCAGACCTACCTTATGTCAGTTTCTCTATTACAGGGAGGCTGATAGAGTCTATTGGGTCCTCTAATGTGAAAATATTTTTCTATATTTTGGCATGATGGACAATTATGCAAATACCCTGTTTCCTGGGTGTTAGATTTAAAGATAGATAGGAAAGTAATGACAATAATTTGATTAACACGTTCATAACTGAATGGCTTTCTTTTCCAATAGAGCGATATCTATTCCATCAATAGAAGTCCTTGTCCACTCATTGTTTAAACACAAAATTCAATTTTTTCTCAAAAAATGAACAAGCAATATACAGTATCTGCCTACAACCGACCACAGTCTAAGTGTTTAACAACTTAAGCGATGCAAATGTCAAGTTGATATGAATAGAAAAACACCAATAGCAGCTTGCTTAGTTTTAGTTCTATGCACTGGGGGGGAACTTATAGTTCATGACTATATGTATTCACAGATCTTATGACCCTGAGTAGTTTTTTTCTTTATAAGTGACAAAACTGCAAGGTAACACTGTGGTCAGCACTGACTATTCATAGCAGGAAATCTTGGTTTAAATTCCTGACTGGTGAAGTAACAAAATACAACTGGTCTTTTAAACTGAATTCAGGATTGTGGGGATCAGATTCTGAGAGGGTGGTCCCAGCCCCACCCTCTTGGATACTTCCTTGGTCAAGACTGAAACTGAAAAAGAAAAAAAGAGTCAGGCTACAAATAGTCACAGCTTTGACATGCTGATGCAAGCAGGTATCATTAGTTTTTGAAGGTATATAGTGATAATATATAAAGAAATGATTTTTTTATTTTTATTTTTTTAAAAGGACATGAAAAAATGAGCAACGCATGATGTTAATAAACAAAACAAAAGTCAGAGCATTCTATCAAATTTGATATGAGATTAAAATGACATTTTCTATCCAACAAAACGCTATCATGCTGAAAATAGTCTCAAATACAATTTTAAATACAGACGGCATTGGACATTAATTTTCCTGCATATGTCAGCTCATAAAACCAACAAGTTTTGTATCTTAGAGTTGTTTCTCCTTATAGATTATTTATCATGTCTATAGTAATCTTTGGCAAAAACAGAAAACTATCAAAAATGAGCTGTGGTAGATGTAAAGCAAGCTTTTATTGTCTGGTGTACATCAGCTCTAATGTACTGGATAACAGAAGGCTGCACAGGAGTTCATGATAATGTTGATTAAACTGCTGTCCTTCAAGGCTGAGACATACTGTACATACTTTCTCAACAGCATCAAAAGACAAACAGAACCATAATCCCTGTGACTCTGAAGCTAACATTGGAGCAAGAATCCATCCTACAATTTGCTAAATAAACTTCAACCCTTTTCCCTGTAAATGATTTCCTATTACAAACACATGTTGGAGATGAATCACTTCTTAGTTCAAGTCTCGGAGAGGACATTTCAGACAAGTTCCCCCTCCTGTTTTCCATTTGGCTGTTTAATTGTCTCAGCGCTGTCAACAGACTATCAAGGTAATTAGCCATGACTGCACAACAACACAATCAGACAGGCAGGAATGAACTGCAGCCTCTGAACATGATACTTAGAGAGGGAATGGGTGGGAACAACTTAATGTGGGTGCTCATATGCACACACAGGTTTGCACACATCCGGGCACAGGTACACACACACTCACACATACAACCTTACACACTCATTACCGTGCCCTGAGTACATAGTTCCATGCCACACATTATATTTCCTTCGCCAACCATAACCCTCCACCCACCTCCTCCTTAATCCGTCTACCTCTTACAACTCTCTCTCCCTCCTTCACACACAGTTACAAAACCAAAACCTCATTTCCTCTGCGCCTCCAGCTATAGGAGCAGTGTTAATTGTGAGAAGGTGGGGAGGGAGCGCTTTTGTGTGTGTCAGTTCATGGGTTCATAAGCTTCAGAGGTGCGTGTGAGCTGTTGCAACAGTATATGTGCGTGCTCCTATATGTGTGAGAGTGTGTGTGTTCATTTCTTTTAAGTGTGTATGCAGTTTCTCTAATGCCAGTCTGGGCATAGCTCCAGGGTTTTCCTGTGCCACCTGGGCATCTGTGAGTCTCAGTGCCTGTCACTGGGTACCGTCCCAGCTGGAGTGTGTATTTCAATGTGTGTATAGGTTTGTGTTGCGTGAGTCGGCCGAGGAGGGGCCTCCAATGATGAGTCTTTAGTGCCAGCAGCAAACACTATTGTCTTATCCATGTCTTATCCTTTGAGCCATGGGGGCACCATGCACAAACACACAATCAAACACACAGAGACACACACACACACACAGAGTACATCTGGTTCCCTCCCCCTCTTTTTTCTCAACACGCACATTGGTTTCTTCTCTTTGAACAACATCACTAATAAAAAAAAGTCACAAGGAATTAAGAGAAGGGGGAGATAGAGAATTTCGATTTAATAGCCACATTAAGTATCCAATGAAGCTCTCTGTTCCCGCTTGCTTGGACTATACATACACCATTAGTTGATCATGGAGGATTTAAAAGTACCCTGACTCAAAGGTCATCTGCCTCCATTGAGCAGGACTAATATTAGATTAGCGCTATACCACTATGTGAGTAGAAAAAAGAAAGGGCATTCCGGGCAGACTAGAAAGGAAAAGATTATATTGACTCTGGGGTAAGCATTGTCTCTGATCCATCGAAAGAAAACTGGATTTACAGCTAAGATTTACAATTTTCAAAGAACACTTTGCTTTAAAAAAGGAAACTTAGAACTCTGAGGAGGGTTAAACAAAGCAAACCTCATTGAATTGCCATTATTGTTTAACAGAATAACAACAAAAGGAACATTTTGTTGCAGGAAAACAGAATAATTTATCATATTTCTGGGACTCCTTGTAAATCAAAAGTTAAAGCCAAGGAATAATTCTAAAATGAGGCATGATGAGAAACCCCTGTGTTGGTTTTGGTGGTGCTTTCTCATGTAATTGGTGGTAATTAATGTTTTAACAACTGATAAGGCAACATATTTAAGAGCCAGTGCAAACAGAGGGCCGACATTGCTGCTAAGAGGCATGGCTAATACTTGGTAACAGACACCAAATTAATGACAACAACAACTATCAGAGCAGGATAGAAAAATAAGAATATTAAAAACATATTTAGTTGCAAAAGGTTGAAATTGTTTTTTCAAGTAATCCCTCTTCTAATTACATATTGTTTGGACCTCATGGAGTAAGTGGATCCATTATGTCAGGCACAGCTTTCTTTCCAAAAATAATTAAGACAGTAAAAAATAATTCACTGCTCGCTAAAACCAGATTCACTAAACTCCAGTGTTCTTCATCTTCGTGGTCTTACTGAATCAAATGAGACTGAGGTCACTGGTAATGTTGCACACATACAATTGCACAATAATAGATGATTGAAAAATGAATCAAAACCAGAAATAATAAAAAAGATATAAAAATTTCCTTGCTTCTCCCTTTTAGTGAAATTGTCCTCAAAATGAAGCATTGTCTGCTGATGGTTATTGGAAAGCATACAAATATGTTGAAAATAATTTGAAGAGCTTTTAGGTTGAGGTCAACAGATTGCAAAATGTAGAAACACTCCAGGGCTGAAACAATATACCAAGACCTGGTACAATAACACTTCAGGCCTTGGGCAACACACACACACACACACACACACACACACACACACACACACACACACACACACACACACACACACACACACACACACACACAGACATACAGTTCTGTGTCCCACTGTTGCCCCAAGGTTGAAACTCTGAACTAATCACCCAGTACTCAGAGGAGGCAACACTCTGGCACTATATACTGCCAAGCTAATCCTTCTATTTTCTTATTTTTTTCCAGGGGGGTACAGGTAGACCGGTAAATGACAACTGTGTGTTTGTGTAAATTCTTTATTTTACTTCAATTTTTATGAGGACCAAGGTGCACTGAGCACCAAAATGATGTATGGTCATAATGTTCCTTGTGTGCTTTTCTCCATTACCTGCAGTTTTACGCGTGTGGGATTTAAACTTTTGGGGAGATCGTTAAAGTCCCACTCCAATGTTTTTTTTTTAAATTTACTATTTAAATTGTTATCAGCTGTCTTTAAATTGTGATTATTGAAGTTTTTAGCCAAAATCACATTACTTGTGTCATTTTCAAGGACTTTTCCTCAGCAGAGCTCCAGTAGCTTATTAGCAATTAATCTCTGCTCTGCACCCCTGTCTTAGCTTGAAACCTAACATTGCCAATGGAGTAGAAGTAGCAGGTAACATAGGAGCTATTCAGCTCTCGGACACTAATATCTCTGGGGACATGATGAAAATTAATATCATAATTAGCTTTCTTACGAGCATTGCAATCCGCTACTGCACACGTTTGTTCCGCGATTGTCCTCTCTATTTCTCTGAGTCTGGCCTGCATAGCTTGGATTTGTGACGTAGAAAATCTCACTATGTCTGAACCTGCTGTTTTGGTCTGCCAGAGGTTCACAACGCTTTGAATGAAGAAATACACAGAAATGCCACTTTTCACTTAGTTTTCTCATGATATGTCCTGTGGCATCAGAAAAATGCCATATGAACATGTAGACAACCAAAAAAAACGTGATTTTCATTGGAGTGGGTCTTTTTTGATAACTTTCTTCATTGGAAGCAAGTTCACAGTGGCAAGATAATACAATATGGTCAGAAGGACTTCCAATCGGTCATTTTTCCCCCGTTTTTTTTTTTATCCCTCCCACATTCCCACCCCTTTCAAAGAGGACAATAGTACATGTAGCAGATAATTATTAAAAATAATTATGCAGACAGGCTAATGAAATACAGAATGTTTACACACCCTTATAAAAGGGGAAAAAAATTAAAAAAAATAAAAAAAGTAAATAAAATAAAACAAAAAAAAAAATGGAGTGGGTCTTAAAGGGTATCGGGCAGGTTTGAAATGAACTAATGTATTTCTATTATCCCTGAAACCTCTGACCAAGTCAACAATTTCTAGCATTCCTGAGACATCATAACAGTAGACTAACAGTGTTGATTATGATCCATGATCAGATATGATCTTTATATAGATGTGCACGGTGCTTCACAGGGCACAGAATTAACTGACTGCAGATTGTTGTTTGCGCACAGGTGATATCATACAAAAAAAACAATGTTACTGTGTGTATTTTATTTCAGCTACTTCATGGCACTTTGAGATGATTAGTGGTGGATCAGCTGATGCTCCCATCACAGATCCACATCGCATATGTGACAGTTGGGAGGAAAGGGTGGCTCATGTCTCTTGAAAGATTTTCCCCTGTTTATTCCTTTCCTTTCATAGTGACATCTCTCCACACGCTGGTAGAAGAGACTAGACGCAAGGGCAGATACAAGCGAGGAATGTATGCAGCTTAAGAAACATGAGATGTAGCCCATGTTTTCCCTTTAATGACATCTGCTATGCTCTCTCTTTTTACCTCTGCTGGGTGTTTATATGTAAGCACAGCCCATTCAGAGAATTTGATATAGAGCAGTATATTTTCTTTGATGCTCTCGGCGTGGGCACCACTTATAGAGCAGTTGCTGTGCTGTAGGGCCTGGATAATGAATGGGGTCTAGCATCCTCAGCAGTCCCCCCATCCACTCACTCTGTGTGGATCTCTTCATTTTTGCTGTATCTGGACTTTGGCCCTAGAAAAAAAGTTCAAAAATGCTTTTTGTTTGAGTTTTTTTTTCTTTAAAGTTTTTCTATAAATATACAGTGTAAATGCAACAACCCTCTGTTTTTCCATTTAAAGGTATGTCCCTGTATGCCTAGAGGGCCTTGCTCTCAATTATATAGATATATGTGAGTATGTGTAATAGGTTTGGGGAGTCAATGGGGGTCCCATGAGGCTGATTAGTGGACCCTACCAAATGTCATTAGAGTGTAATATAAAAGCAGCCTTGGTACTAATGCATAATAAAGTGAATGGGCTGTTACATTACCGCAGTGTCCAGACTTGGCTGGTTGGCACATAAGCACTTCATTGGTTGTATGCATGTGTGCATGTGTGCGTGTCACGGCACATCACACTACATCAATCGCTGAGGAAAAGATGACAGAAACAGAGTTGACAGAGCGCCAACATGAGCATAAGAGCCTGTGTGAAATGGAGAGGAAAGAGTGAGTAGGACCCTTCAATTGTACCAGAGATCTTATATTTGTGCTGTTGCCCTAGTGTTTCAAAGGTAGCCTTTTTAAGTGCATACTAACTGAAGGAACACATGCTTGAACTGTATTCTGCCTGCGCAGTTGTTCTGTGTGCACGCTTCCTATTCCCAAGACTATTCTTAAAGTATGTGTTACTTTATTTCTGAGTTAATGTGTCTGCGCGTGTAACCAAGTATGCCTGGGTATTGGCTGTGACTCTATCTTCATCTTCCAAGAGTAATATCAGTGGCAGGACCAAAGGAAGTGTTTTCATTCAGTAGTTGATACAGTAATCATGGCGAAGGAGAAGTAATGACTGTCTACTATGCAGCCATTTAACTACTGTGGCCTTGACTTAACTATTGACTACATTGGAGGCGTCGCATTCCACTTCAGTACTCATTTCTGCGTCTTTGTGCATGTGTTATGGCCTTATAAGCTGTGGAGTGCAGTGACTGGTTACTTACTGTGCTAGTAAAATGTAAGAAATGCATTAAAAAAAGAGCCCAGTTGCTCTGAAACATTAAATGGCTGTCTGTTTCCTTTTCCTTGACAGAGACTGCAGTGAAGGGCGAACGAGGATGCGTGTGTAATCCATTCCCCTTTTCTCTCTTTTTCTCTCCCTATCGTGTCCCTGTCACAACATCATCTCTTTCTTTCTAAGTCCCTCCAGAATGATTGAATATTTACTCTCATTTAATGTTACTGTCCAAAGGAAATTAGGCAACAGAGACACACACATATACATAAAATTACACACTCACACTCACAGCCGAGTCTACCCATTTAATTAAGCACTCCATGAATAATTCAGTTTGGGCCTCTGGGCTGAAGATAATTATAACGATCAGGATAATAATGTTTATTTTGCTTTTTATTGTATTAAGACATCAATATCTCTGCAGTGCAGTGTGGACAGTTTGCAGCTACACTTCTAATGCCTGAAGCACCAACTCTAATATCCAAATAACAGCGTCTATGTGTGTGTGTGTGTGTGTGTATGTGTGTGTGTGTGTGTGTGTGTGTGTGTGCGTGTAAGAGTCAACTTTGTGTGAATGTGTTTGTCATAAACATTGGATTTTGAACCCTCAAACAAGGGGAAAGTTAGAAGTTATAGGTACTTGCCACTTTTACGATGCCAAACAAAAGTAAAGTTGTTTGTTTTTTTAATTTATTCTACATCACAGATAAGCTTTTACGATAATAACCCTAATGATAGCTGGTGCTGTCCTAGCACTGTGTCAATGACCTTCATATTCTGCCTACTTTCACTCCCAATAGAAATATCAGAACCAATAATCCTCCCTTTGACGGATCAATAAGATATAATATGATTACAGTCGGACTCACTGGGCACAGCAGCTGTGCGGCTTCTATCAAGTTCTTATTAGTCAATGATTGTCTATTCTGTGCTGGGCATATGGAATCAGCACTCTATTCGCTGCTACTGTATAGTCATTGATTAACCTCAGCGACAGATGTGGGAAGAGTGATTGTGCTGTATTGTTACTCAGGTTCCCAGCATATTGAATCACTTCGAGCAGTCTTTTCCAAATGGCTGCAATTTGTTATTCTTTCTGAAGAATATATTATTTTTTTCTCTCTCTCATGCAGCCAAAAGGTTGCAGAAGTAGAAGGACACAAAATTGAGTCATAAGCTAAATTTGATTCTGTGATTTATTTGTGTTTTGTGCATGTTGTTCAACATTTCCACCATCATCTAACTCATGTACTGCACATTTTAATTCTTTAATGTACAAAAGGGGTTAAATTGACTCAGCAATGTTGTTTCATTACAACCATTCATGACTGTTGTGTGAAATAAATTTTTTTTAATTTATAGGCTGTATTGGGACAAAGGAAAATGCCTAGAAAGTGAATTTCGTTTCACTATGCTGGTGCAACATAAACTGTGATTCATAAAATAGCTCTATTAATAGTAAGAACTAAAAAAGAATATCTACTCATGCCATCCAGTCAATTTTTAGTAATCAGTGTTTCGGTGTCGAACTATTTCCTTTCTGCGGTGTAGTGATACTTGCACACGCGCAATCGACTATGCAAAGGGGTGACGTGATTTTTGTCACATGAACCAATAGGAGCCGAGTCTCGTTGCCATAGTATCAGAACAATACAAACATAGCGACGAGTGCATCTAGCAGCGAGACAAGCGAAGAGGAAGAAAAAAAAAGGAAAAAAGAAAACAGCCTTCAAAAGTGCATAAAAAAAGGAACGAAACGATGCTATATGCATCTATCATCCGTCCAATGTGAAGACGTTCTCGACTTTACAAGGACACGTTGGGAAACTTACAGAACTAGTATTAGAAAGTGGCTTTCTCTACAGGGTGAGACAAAGGACCTTGTAGAAACTTATAAACATTGCGTTGATATCGACTTTGACAATGTTCCTGATGATGCTGGGTTTCACATGACATGCTACCAGCGATTTATTTGCAAAACACATTTGAGAAACAAGAATGTGATGCAGGCACGGGTCAGTCAAACCCTTCAGCCAGCATCACCGATGCATCCACATCCAGATGCCGTGGATGTGGATGCATCGGCAATGCTGGCTGCATAACATTCTTGTTTCTCAAACGCCAACGAGACTAGGCTCTTATTGGTCCACGTGACAAAAATCGCTTCACCCCTGTCGAAAGATCAGATGGAGGGTAAGGCTTTATAAGTTGAACCCAGTTTATTATAGCTCACTGGTACAGCTATCAGTAAGCCGGAACCGTTTGCACATGCGCAGTAGAACCCCCACAACTACAGTGGCTGCCAAGGTACAATAATTACCAACTGAGCATTATGTGAATGCTCTACATCTCCCTTCTTTAGCCCATAGTGCCAACAACAAAATTATCCAATGTATTCAAAATTTAGCACAATTAAGGCATTCAAAATTTAGCACACTTAAGCAGCAACGCTTCAATACTTGGCTGTATGAAACACGAACAACCTAAAAATAATGCAAATGTCTGACAGCCTCTGGCTGTTGCAAACAGAGCACGAGAGTACTGTTGCGTCAATGTCTCTGCTCATGGTAGGCCAGAACACGAGGTCTCGGGCTCTGCGTTTCGTGGACTCTGCTCCTGGGTGTCCTCTGTGCATAATGTCTGTGTACACTTTCTGCAGTGATTGGGGGATGACAAGTTTGTGACCTTTCATGACGACCCCCTCCTCGATGGTGAGCTCGTCTCTGTATGGGAAGAAGGGCCTGGTGGACAGTGGGGCACTGTGCTGTTTAGCAGGCCATCCGTGTCTGATATCAGAAGAGAGGGTCTGTAGTAGGTCAGCCTCTGCCATGTGCTTCTTTAGTTCGTCTAGGCGGCTAGATGAAACTTGGCTGACTGACATCACTTCAAAGTCATTTTGCTCGTTCACATGCTGGAGTGTGGAAACCCTGGGGGCGTGTGACAGGGTATTGCCCAGGTACATCTGTTTCCCTTTTTTTGTAGATCAGGTTGATGTTATACTTCGGAAGCTGTAGCATCATACGTTGGAGTCTTGCAGGCGCTGTGTAGATCGGCTTTCTGATGATCGTGACCAGAGGTTGGTGGTGAGTTTCTATGGTGACTGGCTTCAGTAGATGTAGTCATTAAATCAAGAACATGCAAACACGACTGCCAGAAGTTCCTTCTCGATTTGGGCATAGCGTGTCTCTGTCTGGGTCATAGTTCACGATGTGTAAGCAATTGGTCTGCCCTCTTGTAAACACGCTGCTCCCAGGCCGTGTTGCGAAGCATCACATGTGAGAGTAACTGGTAGGTTGACATTGTGGTCGAGAGGACAGGTGGACTGGAAATGCATTTCTTCAGTGCCTCATAGGCGTCCTGGTGTTGCTTCAGCCAGCACCACACAGTGTCTTTGCGAGTCAGTTGATTCAGGGGGGCACTCAGATTTGGCACAAATTTGCCAAGGTAGTTTAACATTCCAAGGAATTGCTGCAGAGCTGTGACGTCTTCAGGAACAGGCATTTCGGTGATCGCTGCGATCTTGTCGGGGTCCGCCTTCAGGCCCTCACTGGTGAACACATGGCCGACATAACTGACCTCCGTCAGCCGGAACTTGTATTTGAGGAGGTTGAGCCTCAGGTTGACCTGCCGTGCACGGTCAAGCACCCCCTTAAGATTTGTGTCATATTCTGCCTCAGTGCGGCCTCTTACGATGATGTCATCTACAATGATGGCACAGGGGTAGCCAGCAAAAATCTGTTCCATTGTGCGCTGGAATACCTCGCTGGCTGAATTTATTCCGAACGGCATTCTGAGAAATCTGTAGCTTCCAAAGGGTGTGCTGAATGTGGTTAGCAGAGAAAACTTATTATCCAAGGAGATCTGCCAAAAGGAGCTCTTGGCGTCAAAAACTGAGAACAGTGCTGCGTTCTCCATCTGTGATGCTACCTCCTCAACCGTGCGCATCGGATGATGGAGGCGCTTCAAAGCCGTGTTTAGGGCTTTGGGATCAATGCAGATTCGTATTTCCTTTGTCTGCTTTTTGTTTGTCGCTACCATGGATGACACCCATTCAGTTGGCTCAGATACGGGAGTAATGACGGCCATGTCTACCATTCTCTAAAGTTCTGTTTCCACCCTGTCCTGCATGGCCACAGGAATTCGACATGCAGGGCGAACGTCAGGGTGCACCAGGGGGTCCAATTTCATAGAGTATGTCACCGGTAGCTTGCGGAGTTCGTCTTGAATAGATCTGCGTACTCTGAGAATATCTTGTGTGACAGGTAGGCATCTGTGTCCATGCTGAGTTGGTGAACGTCCTTGCTCAGTGTCACCAGCTTCATCTGCAGGCTTGCCTGTAGGCCTGGTAGCGGTTGGACATTCCTCTCCACGACTTGGAATTGTAATGTATATTGCCGACCAGCAAGTGTACACTGCAGAACGACTGAGCCTAGGGTGCTAATCAGATTTCCCCCATATGCAACAAGGTTGGTGATTATTGAACGGTCAATCAGTTCCTCGTTCTCCACATGTTTGAAAGCATCGTAGGACAGAACATTGCATTGTCCTCCTGTATCGACTTTCATCTCAACAGGCTTGTCATTGACATGTACAGTGGCGAACGCCACATTCTTTTCTGCCACATTAGAGTCTATAGCAGGGGTGGGCAATCATGTGCCATGGAGGGCCGAGAGGCTGCAGGTTTTCTTTCCAACCCAAAAGTCCACCAGGTGATTTCACTGACTACCTTACCTCCAAGCAGAGAGCAGGGACTAATCAGTGAAATCACCTGGTGGAGTGTTGGGTTGGAAAGAAAACCTGCAGCCTCTCGGCCCTCCATGGCACATGATTGCCCACCCCTGGTCTATAGTGTCCACGCCAACAGGTTCTATTCCATCAATACAGAATGACTCATCATCAGCTGTGTTACCTGTGGTCTGATCCATTTCTATATGGTGGACAGATTCCCTGGAACTCCGTGCTCTTGGGTATCTCTGTGTTGATCTGCAGCACTTCTTGAAGTGGTTCCATTTCTTGCAAGCATGGCACTGTTGACCAAAAGCTGGGCAGGTGTCTCTTTTGGCATTATGGCTGCCACCACAATTATTACAGCTGACAATGGGTTGTCCATTTTTTCTGTCTGCGGCCTCTGTTGAGACTCTGCTTTCTTCCACATTTGTACTGCAGACTGTCAACACTAGTGGGAGTATGTGGCAATGACAATGTTTTTGTGTGGTGTTTAGTCTGCTCATATATTTTGCATACTGATATTGCCTTGGTTAGAGTCAGCTCGCTGTCACCTAGCAATATTTTTCTCATGTTATCATCATTTATGCCACAGACTAGTCTATCACGGATGAGCTAATCTTGTAGCGTTCCAAATTCGCAGCTCTTTGCTTTGACCCTTAGATCTGTGACAAATGATTCAATCGTCTCACCTTGGACCTGAGACCTTGTGTTGAATCTGTGTCTCGCCATTTTTATGTTTATTTGTGGACTACAGATCTCCCGAAATTTCCTCTTTAGACATTCGGGATCCTCTTTTGACTCAGCCGGAGTGATGACAGGTGCGTCGTCAACGTCGGGTCCTCTGATTTCGGGAGCGTAGACAAATGATCTCTCGCTTTCAATGGCCTCCAATCCTGCTGGATTGAGGAGAATGTAGGCTCATGTGCGGGCCAGCTTGTCATAGTGTGCTGCCCCAATGAAAATGTCATATTCTTGTTCAAACATTTGATGTTTTTATCGAAGACGAGAGGGTCCGGTTAGCGGAATCCATCCATGATGCACGGCGCGTGTTGGAATAGCCATTAGCAATGGCTGCCTGTTAGCAACTGGTCGTAGCTGTCCTTCGTCCTGGTAAGCGTGGCGTTCCAAAGTGCCCGTGTTTACTTCTGACACCATGTCGAAAGATCAGGCTGAGGGTAAGGCTGTATAAGTTGAACCCAGTTTATTATAGCTCACTGGTACAGCTATCAGTAACATAGTGGGTAGCAGCATTGAACAACAACAGTGCCGGAACCGCTTGCACATGCGCAGTAGAACCCCCACAACTACGGTGGCTGCCAAGGTACAATAATTATCAACTGAGCATTACGTGAATGCTCTACAACCCCTTTGCATATTTGATAGCGCGTGTGCAAGTATCACTACGCCGCAGAAAGGAAATAGTTTGACACCGAAACACTGATTACTAAAAATCGACTGGATGGCATGAGTAGATATTTTTTTTTTTTAGTACTTACTATCAATAGAGCTATTTTATGAATCACAGTTTATGTTGCACCAGCGTAGTGGAACGAACCAATACGATCTCACTCAGCCAATACAGCCAATTAAATAGTTTTGTTAAATATTTGATTCTGATTGGTCTTATAATCAGTGTTTAAAGCAGATTTGTTCATTTTTGTTAGTTTCTATTTTTTTCTAAATGATTAGTTTTAGTTTAGTTTTTCTAAGTTTTAGTTTAGTTTTAGTTTTTCATACCTGGCAATAAGGTTATTCAACCGTGCAGCAACGGGTGTTTTGAATTTTGTCTGGAGTGAAAAGCTAAACTTTTCGAAGGTGATAAACTCACAGTCTTGTAGACATACCAGTCTCAATAAACATACTGAGTACATCTTTCCACTTGTGGTGTTCCTGCATGTTTACTTACCAGCAGGGGCCTGTTCTACGAAGCAGGATTACTGCTTAGCGAGGTAACTTCGAGGGTAAGTTCGGGCTTTCCTGTTCTACGACGTGGGTTCACTTCTTAGCGAGGCGAGTCCCCATGGCAACATGCACTGAATGGCTAACCTGCTCCGGGGCAGGTTAGGATCCAGATTGATCTCACCGAGTATAAAAACACCGCCCACTGACCAATGATCTCTCTCAAAAAAGGGCTTGTCCGTTCTTGGAGGATCCTGTAGACCTTGGTGCTTGCATTGTCTGAGGAGCACTCCAGCGTGCAAGAGTTTTCAGGGTCCGCGCTGACCCACTAACTTTTCTGGATGACCACCTTTATGAAAGGTATCGGTTTTCCAGGGAGGGGTTGGTGTACATCTGCCAGCTTTTAGAGCAATACGTGGCTCGCGACACTTGTAGAAGCTGTGCGCAGAGTGTGTGTATCACCCTTCGCTTTTATGCGTCGGGTACTTATCTATATACTGTTGGCGACGCAGAAAATCTAAGCAAAGCTACGGTGTGTGGCGCCATCCAGAGGGTGTCCGCAGCCCTCACCGAGCTCCTGGATGGGTTTGTGGCATTCTCAGGCCAGTTGCCCATCCAGGAAATCAAAGAAGGCTTTTACACCATTGCAGGTAAGTCTGATCAATGGAACTATAAATTAAATAGGCCCAATAATGGATTACAGTGAAAAATAAAAAACTTCCAGCGCACACTGTGTCATGACAGACACATTTTATTCAGTGTTAAAACAGGGCAAGCACTTGTTTCGCATGTTGCCTCATCAGATTCAGTTTTATAAATAATGGATCACAATCATGTATTGCTTTTCCAACCACATGCTGCTCACTGTGGCATGTACACTGTTGTATTAAATGAAGTCAGCTCCTGTCACAGGATTCCCAAGGGTCATAGGTGCCATCGACTGCACTCACGTGCACATCACTGGGCCTTTGGGGCAAAATGAGGGCAACTATATCAATCGCAGGTCATACCACAGCCTCAACATTCAGGTGACTTGCATATGACATACATGCCATCCGCACATTGAGACACACACACACGCAGAGTTCTCCAAAAATCTCCCCTGTGCCTGTGAGGTTCGCACCGATCGATATTTTAAGACTCGTTGTTCAGTCACACTAGCTAAGTGCCTGCATGGACACTAACTATGGAAATGTCTTTTGCATTGCTACTCGCAGGACAGTGTCAAAGCTTTATCAAGGGAGGGCAAAAGCACATTGCTGCCTTTCATCTGCTGCTGTCATAGTATGGTTCTTTTTGCTGTTGCAGATGACCTGCGATCACAACTGTGTGATTACCAGCCTGAATGCAAAGTGGCCCGGCTCCGTTCATGACTCTTGGATCTTCCGGGAGTCGAGGCTCTGCCGAACATTGGAGCAGGGTGTGGCTCTATGCACATCGTGTTTTGATGTTCATCAGACTCCCTGTGACACTGACCATGACATCTCCCTTCATTCACAGAGCTTCTCGATGGAGTGCTGCTTGGGGACCGAGGCTATCCCTGCCTGCCCTACCTCATGACCCCCTATCCTGACCCTGGTGCAGGGCCACAAACACAATTCAGTGTGGCTCTCTCCCGCACCAGGGTCAGGATAGAGATGACTTTCGGCATCCTGAAGGTTCGCTTCAGCTGCCTGCATGACCTGAGGGTGACCCCATGCAGGATTATTGCATCCTGTGTTGTGCTGCACAACATTGCCGCCATTCAGAAAGAGAGGGTCCCACCTGCAGAGATCTAATAAGAGCCTTCAGTGACTGGAGTCATAAAAACTGCCTCCTCCTCAACACCTCAAAGACAAAGGAGATGGTCATAGACTTCCATAGATCCAAACCTCCTCTTCAGCCAGTGAACACCTGTGGAGTGGACATCGAAGTGGTGGCATCATATGAATACCTAGGTGTACATCTGGATAATAAGTTGAATTGGTCTAAGAATATGTACCATATCTACGGAAAGGGGCAGAGCCGCCTCTTTTGCCTCAGAAGATTCCAATCAATAGACATCTGTAGTAAGACGCTGCAGATGTTTTATCAGTCTCTGGTGGCAAGTGTTCTGTTCTATGCTGCAGTCTGCTGGGGAGGAAGCATCAAACACAAAGATGCAACACGTCTTAACAAACTGGTGAAAAAGGCTGGCTCTGTGGTTGGAATCAAGCTGGACTCAGTGGAGGATGTGGTGGAGAGATCTACACTGAGGAAGGTGGAGACTATTCTAAAGAACATGGATCATCCACTTCACAACACCTTGATGGACCAAAGGGCCAATGTACCAACAGCCATCAGGCTTTATAACTCTTGTGTAAATAGTAGATAACTTTTAGAGACATATTATGTGAGACAACAGACAATTGAATTTTCCTTCGGGGATCAATAAAGTTCTTCTTATTCTTATTCTTATATAATGATGGAAGGCGGAGCCAAGTTGTCCTTAGTGTATACAGTAAATGGCTTACAAACATTTTTTTGGTACAGGTCATTTTTTACACATGTATGGAAGTGTGTAGGGTCCAATCTCTTGTGCAGCTAAGAGTTGCAGTAGCAGTTCTCCTCGTCTCTTGTCTAATAGATTTGCTGTCAGTATACTTTTTTTTACATTCATCCTACCCTTCCAGATGTACCACACACCCGTACATTAGTTATCCTCCATCGCATCAATTTTTGAAGGCCTTAGATCTTTCAAGTCAACCATTGATCCTCCTTTCTGTCAAACCTCAAAGCTCTGGGGTTTACATCCAGACATCCAGCCTCTCTTGGAGGCCTGGCCTAAGGAAGGCCTCTCCCTGTGGGCTTGAGCGGCAGAGAAAAGTCCATCTGCAGAGCTGGACCTGCTGGAGTAAACCCATCAGTCACTGGGGCAGATGGATAGCGAAGACAGACAGGGAGGTTGTTGGAGTACATGTAGGCACACACAGGCAGAAGCAAACAGAACAACAGATTGACTCTGTGTGTATGTGTGTGTGTGTGTGTGTGTGTGTGTGTGTGTGTGTGTGTGTGTGCCTGGGTGTGCATCTGTGGTAAGTGTACAAGTCTAAGAAACTTGAGAAACTTTCGAGTGCTTCTTGTGTCCCCCTGGCGCCCGCCTCATTTGATTAGAGGCCTTAAGGGCCCCTGTGGATCGATAACTGACTTCGGTAGCCCCCTACGGCTTTGAACACACATACAAACACACACTCAAACACACACTCATGCACTGTTCTTTGCAGCAGTTCATTTAGGCCAAGCCGTCAATCATCAAACTGTAGACAGGTACAGTCTGGCCTGGCCTATCTAAAAAGGCTGAATGGTGTATGTATGTGGATAAGATATTATGGATCTATATGCCACATCTGTCTTGAATAGTCAGTGCTGACCACAGTGTTACCTTGCAGTTTTGTCACTTGTAAAGAAAAAAACTACTCAGGGTCATAAGATCTGTGAATACATATAGTCAGGGACTATAAGTTCAAGTACAGGGAGTTTAAGTGTGTGTGTGTGTGTGTGTGTGTGTGTGTGTGTGTGTGTGTGTGTGTGTGTGTGTGCGCGCGCGTGCATGCGTGTGTCAGTGTGAGCATCGATTAGTTCATGTTCCTCATTAACCTCTGCCAAAAAAATAATGGGTCAGTCAATGTAAGTCCTCTTTTGTCCCAGTTCACCTGTTTTAATTTTAAGTCAACACATGGGGAAACAAAAGAGTAAAACACACAGGCCAGATAATATCACTTCCCAGTACAGCCACAATCCCTTACCACAGGATACCAGGTTAACTGCTGTGCTCAAGGGCACTTTGACATTAATTTTGGAAGAAGGTAAAAGCATTTTATCTACCAAGTTTTCCCATGTGGTAGTGTAATTGGAACAGTAGGAACAAAAGAACCATTAGACAACCACCTGCAGCTTTATAAAGTGAATAAAAGACATTAGGAAGTGTAAAACAGAATCTTTCGACATGCTGAATACTTAAACATATACAACAAAGGCTTGTGCTTAATTATCCCCCAGTGATATGTCCACTTTCTAGGCGGTGCAACACTACAAAGTGCAATATTTTTACATTAATTAATCATTGACATATTTGCGAGCTGTCAGGTCATATTTGCTAACTAGCCAGGAGGCACAAATCAAAAACTTCCTTTCTGTGATTTTACTTTATATGACAAACAGTTTTGCTCCCACGGTTTTCTCTGTACGTCTTGAGTTCCTTGGTGACTAGACCTGTCAGACTGTATAAGGGCTTCGGGATGTTTATCACCTATTGTCCTTTTCTGCTCTTTAGAACTCAAGGCTGAGAAACAGAAACAGAAACAGATGAGTAAGTAAGTAAACTTTATTTATATTATTATTCTCTAAATTATTATATTATTATTAATATACTTTATTTATACAGTGCCTTTCACAGACCAAGGTCACAAAGCATGTTATGAGAAGCAGCATCTTGTTTGTGAATAAGAGTGATAGGGTTATCGTGAGAGCTTTTTCTGATTTGAAAAGCAGGTGAAGGAATTTCCTAACGAGCATATATCAAGTGTATGTCAGCCTGATCAACATTTCGCTGATGTTTCTTACTGCAACTCCAATTTCAGAAAATTTTCAATTTCGATGGTTTAACAAATTATTTTACCTCTTATTCGAGTCAAAATGTGGCTGGCAATGAATCATGTTATACTTAAAAATGTTATTGCTTCATGAGAAAAATGTGCTTATTCTTATTTATTTATTTATGTATTATTTGAAGAAATGGTAGCCTACATTGCATATTTTCATTGTGTTTTCATTTCATTTCATTTTCATTGTATTTTCCCATGCAGTGATTTCCACTACAGAGTCATGTCTGTTTTAAATGTGGTGCTGCCTGAGGGCCCAAAAGTCATGAGCATTCAGTATCAGTTTAGCAGCCTTCCTTCTTTTGTACAGAAATCTCTCCATATTCACTGAATTCTTAATGATGTGATGGATATCATCCTGCAATGGCTAAACGACTGTATTTTTTTCATGCTGTCTCAGACGAATCATGAACTTCTCCCCATGTTTACTCCTGAGTGGCTCAGCCTCCCTGCAGTGTACTTTTTTATAAAATGCATATAGCAAAGGGTCATTGCTGGGAATTGAATCAGTGACTGCTGTGATGACGACTACAGCCTCTCTGTGTTGGGTGCTTGGATTGCTATGCAGCGGCAGCTAATACAGTTTTACATCACCAACTTAAATCCAAAGGGGAACTTTGTGGGAGGCAAAAAACTTTTATATTTGAAAGTGTTCCTTTTAGAGGATTATCCAGTTTTATTAACCAAGGCAATCAAGGCTTTGAATTTCCTCAGGTGTATAAATCAGACCGAAAAGTGCAAAACCATCCTGACTGAAGCCAATTCCAGGCCACCACGTCACATGGGGTTAGCACTCAACCCTAGTGGTCATTTTGGTGATCTACAGGATCTACACATTTCTACTTGTCCAAACTAAATGGAGACAGAGTTTTTAACAAACAGCCTGTCCACCCACAGGGTCAACAAAAACCTTGTAAACGTCAACACTTGACCACAATGCCACACACTTAATTTCACCCAGGCACACAAGACACACTTCCACCTTCCCTGGGGTGCTCTCCGGCCACCGAAACACAACCTACCGCCTACGCTGCTGTCACTCACTTGTAGCTCCGCCCATAAGGTCTTCCCACCCACACACAGGAATACACACATAACCACAGTCATTGGCCGCCCACACATGCCAGTTAACCTACTAATGAGGCGGCATGGGTCGTGTAGTGTTCTGTTACTCCCCCCCGGGGCCGGCCGACCTGTCTGCTTGTCAGTTTTATTCCCGCCCACACTGACTGTCTGATGGACTGCCTCTACTAATTGACTGACTGAATTACTGACAGAACATCTAGATGACTGACTGGATAAACATGTAGCATGCTGTGGTAGCGTGGGTGTGGGAACTAGAGTCAAAGCATGTGGGTATGGGCTTGAGTGGGACGGCTTGGATAGCCTTGTGGACGATAAAGAAATGGCTAATAAACATCACTCTGTGGAGATATTATATGTTGTATTGTTGTGAAGAAGTGTGTTTGGCTCCCTTTTCAATGTCCCTTTAATGTTTCATCAAAGTTCCTGTAGGAATATGGGCAGTTTATTTTTTCTTTTATAATAGAGCTCATGGTCTTAAATGATTAGACTTTCAAGGCTGTTTAGTTTTTTTTGTTCTTTTTTTAGCTTAATAAATAAATAACAACATAAAATATGTATCATTAAATGCTTTTAATGGCAATTCAGGGGATTTAGCCAATTCTTTAATTGAAGAGAATTTTACAGGACCCGGGGCTGTGCCTTTCTGTGTCTTTACTCACATAAGAAGCGCTTGCACAGTAATTTCTCTCACTACCCTGCCTTAAGTGTGATAGTGAAAACATTGCCAGCAGAAAGTCATACAGCAGCTTAGTTGAAATTGTTCACTCAATTAATTATCCCCACATTAAACATGTGACACACCTCCTGTTCTCACACTGTCAGAATAATTGTAGGGAGTGCTCAAGCTTGGATGTAACAATTACAGCCAAGTGGATGTTTGCTGTATCCTACGCAGAACTGACGGTCACTTCTTTTGGTAGAAAATGCGATGCAACACCTGTCTTCCTTTCTTTTGAGTGAATGCATGGTGTTGTGTGTTGGTACGTGTGACTGTGTGTGTATGACTCATGCCTGTCCCTTGCTGATGATCGTCTATTGTGAGTGAGGCAGCAGCCCGAACACTTGACTGCACAACTGTTAATTTCTCTCTCAGTGCATAAATTAATAGTTCATAAATAAGCGAATAAATTAAAGAATGGATGGGAGGAGAGAGAGGGAGGAGTGGAAAGGGGGCAGGAAAAACTTTCTCATCAGAAAAATTTAATTTCTCACTCCGACACCCACGAGAATGGGGGGAGAGTGGCTGGGGCGGTTTGTAATGGATGTGAGTGTGTGTGTGTGTAAGTGTGTGTGTGCAAAAGGGATTCATTTTCAGCCTTTCTATCACACCCCTCTGAGCACTGACATGTTGGCATGTTTTTTTTGTCTTTTCCCGAGATCCACATTCTGCAAACATCTGTGCCTATTACCGAACACAAGCACCACTTAGAGGCCTGACAGAGACAGTTTCTTATTTATAATGAGGGAACCATGATGCACCAGGACACTGGTAGAGTTTGACTCAATTTATTGGTGTGTGGATGAAAGGAAGTCATTATAAACTTAAACTCATGAAGCTATCCTCTGTTTTACCACTGCAGACATCTGGAAAGTGCTCAGCTGAACCGAGACAGAGGAAGAAAGGTGAAAGTTTATGTTTGCATGGCAAGACTGTCAACAGGACCACTGAATGTGCCTATCTTGCTGATCTGTGTTTTGATACATAAGTGTTGCAATGTTGGATGTCCATACTAAATCTTGGCAAAGTTTAAAACATGAGCTACATGAACATTGGCATTAGCTGCCAAAGCTGTTCACCTGGGTTCTCAAAACATCTAATTTTGAGTACTGTGTAAAGCTTAGGGCTCTATTTTCGACAGAATCAGCTGGTGCAGTGACATTTTTGTGCTTGCCAATGGCATGAAAAGTGTGCTGAAAGCTCGCCGATTCAAACCAGGTCAGCTTTCAGCACAGGCAGAACGCAGCTGGTCTAGAGGTTTTTTGGTAGACCGGCAGCGTAGTGTGCATATGTCACCTTTGCCTCACCGGCAGGTTTCCACAGTGTCAGGCACATTTCAGTGGAATACATAATCAACAACAGCCAATATTTTGAGTCAGCACATACATTTAGATCTATATTGATATATTCGGATCTATATCTGATCGTATAAGCGCGTTTGGCATGCGTTTGGACCATAGACTGTATATAAGATGGACAGAGTCTGCCTCCTCGCTGGGTGAAGCCACTCCGAGAACAGCACCCTCTGATGGTGGGCTGCAGTACAGGTCATAAATCCCGCCTCCGCCAGCAAAGCTTATGGGACTGTGGACAAACTTTAGAAATTTATTACACAGAACATAATTTTTTCTCCCCCCTGGTTGTGATGTTGACATATAGTTACAGTAAGACTGATTTGTGCCCAAGTCCTTTTTTTTCTGTACAGCTCCGTTTTTAAAAGTTATTAGGGGGTTCATGTTTTGTATGATTGACACCTGGTACAGCCTATGGGCGTTCAGGGATTGCGTAGCTCTTCCGGGGGAATACGCTGTTTGAGCCGAGTGTCATCACAGGGACTCTCGGCGACTGCGCGGCCGAATGCGCACAACGCTACCGCACAGCTCTGGTTTCAAGGAAGTGGAGAAAAACCCGGAATTATCGAGAGCTTTTTGGCTTCAAATCCGTATACAGGCGGAAGGCGGAACCAAGGTGTCCATCTTATATACAGTCTATGGTATGGACACTCAACCTGACCGAATTAAATACAGCTGAAACCGCATTAAATTTAATTAAATATCTAGTAAATAAACACACATGATGAAGTGAACAAGATATTTAATTCACCTCCCCCCTTTTTCTATCTTCCTCTTTCTCTTATTTCTCGTGCAGCTTGACCTGGACATGTCTCCCTGTCCTCTCCCCATCCTGTTGCAGCTGCTGCTGTGGCGGCTAAACAGGTTATTTATTTTAGTAACGAGATGAGTTTTTTAATTTAAGCCTACATGCAAATATTAGAACATTCAGTTGCGTGAGCCAAATTCATTTTATATGCCAATATCAATAAAAGAAAGAGCCAGGCCACGATGCGCGATGCGTCTTAACGCACAGGTGGTTCCGATTTTAATGCCATTATTTAAATTTATGTTGTGATCCGTGCTCACAACCCACCTTTGTCACGTGGGGTTTAAATATATACAACTCGATGTGATTGTCTTTATTTGTAGAAAAGGATGTTTGTCTTACCAGTGGGTACAACATTACACACACCAAAACCATCTGTGCTTATATGCGAGAGTGTGGAGGGCACCCTCCGCAGTGCTTACAGCGACACTTGTTGAGGGGGCTTTTTGTCACCATCGTGTGGCATTGCTGTCTTGTACTCATCTCTTGATCTCTTCGACTACTGCATGAAAATTGTAATATGCCTCACCGGTGGCGGATTTAAAGGTGAGTAGAGGAACTGATATGATTGGTGAAAACAGGTCTTAGCTGTGTTAAATCCACTCCATGCCTTATCCCCTCCCTCTCTACGTCTTATGCTGCTGGAAGGAGCTGAGTTAGGGTGGGGGGATACTTACGCCGGGCTGCGCTGCTCACCAAAACACCAAAATGTGCTTGGGCAAGCCTTGTCGGTGTGGCGCACCGGCCCTACGCCGCGCCTGCACCACGCCACCGGCAAGGCACGAAAATAGAGCCCTTGGTCTGAACCTGATGTAAGGCGCCCATTAGGAGCCATCCTACAATGACAATATTGAAGGACATGCCCACCTAGTTCCTCAATCAAGGACATGCCAACCAAGTCATTCTTTCAGGACTACCATTACCTCAAAATCTCACTGCTTTTCCTCCACTATGCACTTTGTTGATTTTGTGTGTCCTTGAAATGTGCTTGTACGAGTAAGTCCTTTGGTTTTGTTGAAAAGTCCCAGTTATTTTCTCTCCACAATGATGATGGCACTCAAAAGGAGAAAGAAAGTTTTATGTCTTTAGGACAACCATGACCAGAATGTAGATATCAGTGTATCTGAAACCTGGGGCCTATCCATCTACTGAGACTCTTTATAAATGCTCTAACCATTAGCTGTAAGTCTCACAGCAGGTAATAAAACATCAGCTAATGTACAGCTAATGGAAGCTAGTGCTGGTATTAATGGCTAGCCTCAAATATTTTTTGAAAGGCAAAACTTCTGGGTTGTTTTTCTCACGAAGCTGTGTGAAAAGTAGCACCCACAAGCTGTGTCTAACTTTATATAATTAGAAAATCACCCAGAGCGAGGCATGGACATCAGTATAATATAAATCAGGAGCTACTCTATAGGTGACCCAGGCTAACAAGTTGAAAAATAATAATTAGTATATTAGGTCTCCTGTGATCTCCACACAGAGGCACAAGATTTCCAATTAAATTTTCTGGTGATGCAATTCATTTTAAGTCCACAGTTAAGTCCACAGTTATCCCATCTGCAGCAATCTGGGCTGCTTAAAACAGCTGCTCTGGGTGGCTGTGTCTGTGGCCATAAACAATGCATTCACTCAAAGACTTAGGTTGTTGGGTTCTGAGTCAACAAGACTAGAAGTTAACTAACCATGCAGTTTGTTTGCATTATCCTTTTCAAGAGTTTTCTAATCCAAAACCAAATTGAACATAGACTTTCTAGTAACACAAGGCTATTAGAAATTAATGAAAAGAAAATAAGGGGGCTTCTGTGTAGAAGGGCAACAAGGGCATCTGTATAAAATGCTCCGGACCATGACAAAACTTACTTATGTTGGTGTAATCAGGATTTTACAGCAATTACATAGTTCCGTGCCAGTATCAAGGGTTACTGGCACATCTAGAACCTTTCCCTTCCATCTCCATCCTCTATCCGTCTGTGTCATTAAGTCTGAATCATCATGTCCCATTAGAGTCAGTAACACACAGCTGTTTCTGGGAGTCCCTGAGCTCCATCATGACATAGGTTCCTCTGGATTGTTTTCCTGCTGTGGACCTGCCTGCTTTCCAGCTGCTTCAACTTCTGGATCAACCTCACCTCTGTCCATCTCTCTATTTATGCATCTCCCTCTCTTCTCTCTAAACCAAATGCAGTAGTGGCATATGACTGTCTTTTATAAGGCTGATTCTGCTCTAAGTTTCTGCAAGTTAAAGAAAGTTTTTCATCTTCATTGTAGCTTTAAAAATGTTAAGTGTTTCACTCGTGGATAAAGATGGCGTTGGAGTGGATCTGATCTTACAAGATGGGGCTCAATCTCATCCCATCTTTACATTGGTGTAGAGTGTAGAGCAGCTTTTTTGCTAAACATCTTGGGATAACACTTGTGAATTGACACCATATAAATAAAGACTGATTGATCCACAAAATAGACCATTTCCTATGCAACACGGTGGAATAAAATAATCCAGGGTTAAAAAACACTGTAACATAAATTTGCTGGAGTCATAACAGCGGATTAATGCTTGTCTCATTTCTTAAATGAAAAGAAATAGAAGTAAGGTGAAAGAATAATAAGGGAATCAGTTTTCAGTGGTTAGCAGTGACAGCAGTTAGCAACATTAGCATGAGTCTTAAATGATGAAAATCATGGTTGAAGGGTTTAGTGATGAATGTTTTTTTTTTAATAAAAGACTTCTTCCCTAGCTAATGGCAGGTGCACGCTTGTCATTAAATATGGCTTACAGCAGCTATCTTCAAAAGGCAATCATACAAAATATGACCACAAGCTTGGATGGTGGGTGGTGAGATTTAGCCTTCAATGCCTCACAGCCAGTGAAGAGGAAAAAAATAAAAAAACTTGCTGCAGCACAAACTCGAAACAGAAGAATCAGTTCCATGATGATTAGTTAAACAAAGTACACAGATAAGATACTTCAGCTTGATATTGACCTGTGTTGATCTTAACCCTTTAATGCCTCATGTATCATATTTGATACATACTTTTATACACTTCTATCAAATCAATATGATCAACAAATTACTAAAAAAAAACAAAAAACACCTGAATACAGTGCAATAAATGATAAAAATGTCCTTTCATAGTTTATCAGTTTCCAAAAAACATATAATGTATTAAACAAGATAAATAAATATATTTGTTAAATTTTGACATTTTGATTTTTTTGGTCCTTAGTAGTTAATGAAATAAACATTTCAGCTTCAAAAAATGTGGATTTTCTGGCCATAATTTGTGGTGTCAGGCATTAAAGGGATACAAGTGGAGCAGATAAGTAAGAACAGAAAACAGCCATGACATTTATACATTCAGACATAAATACAAGTTCTGAAGTGCTTTTCGTTCTTTTACCAATTTTACGTTGTTATTGCTTTTTAAGTGCTTGTTGCCCTAATGCTTGCTCTACTACTAAAATTGTGTGTGCATTAGAGTTTAAGTATTGCACAGCCTCAGGATATGTGTTGTTCCTGAGGCGAGATGTCCAGCACTTAAGACTTTGGAATCTTCTTCTCAAGAGAAGGGCTTTGGAGAGAGAGCAGATGGGGAGAGAGGGATTGCTAATCATTGTCTGCACACTGCATCTGATGTAAAATGTGTACATTATCTCAAATAGCATCCACACTACTCTTTCCAAATACTAAATTGAAGTAGTGATGCAATGCACCATTCAGTCTCTGTCCTAAAACACCTGACACATGTACAGAGACAGATGTGACAAAAGCACAAAATACTGGCATTCTGTGTAGGGATAAGATGCTCCTGGGTTTGGGAAAACTTGAATTACAGCTGGCCTTCTGCACATGTAGGCCTTAGTAGTATCATAAAATGGCTGATTTAACTGCACAACATCTGCTAGCACAGACAACATGGTGGTAGAGCTTGTAATTAGTCATTCTTGTTGTGTTAACCGCTGCTGGTCAAAAACTGATTTTTTTTCTCGTTTGTTGTGACTGTATGAATCAGGAAAGAACATGCTAGGGGTGATAAGGGTAAATGAGTGGGTGTCTGTTTTGAAAAGTCCTATATTCTGCCCTTACACACTATAATAAGGTGTAAAACTACAACAGGGCAGAGGCATTAACAAAACTCCCCCCATGGGCACTCAGACCGAAGACCTCATATTTGACAATAAAACATATGGTAGCGAAAGGACTTAAAGGGCCCCCTCTCAATTATCTGGTCATTTATTACCAGTGAAGAGGGACCTACTGACTCTCCTGAAAGTCTTTTACAATAGCCTTTGTCTTTGCAGTGCTCTTTACCTCACAGGGCTCTCTAGTGCATCTATGTATGGGGCCAGTTTATTTCTTTGCCTTATGTGTAAAAGTTATGAGTCATCTGTGTAAATCTGAACAAACTCATGATGGGAGATCCACTTACAGAATAATGTGCAGATGTGTGTTTGCTGATGTCAAATTGAGGCTCTAGGTTTTTTTATGATGTGTCATTATGGAAAATTAATGAACTGAAGTCAACAAATGGTAAAAGGACAATTTAATCAACACCAACAAGCTGTAGCTGTCATTATAAGATGACATTTTCAGTCAAGCGGTTGCACGAGGTGGATTTTTTTCTTTATGTTTAACAGTTTGTATAGATTATTTTTGAAAACATAGTCATAGTCAGTGGCCCGAGGGCAGGAGCGGACTGGGGAGGGGAGGGTGGTCCGGGAGTCGTTGACAAAAAAGGCCCACTTCCTGCGCGGTGTGGGAAGACAACCAAACAGCAACACAATTTTTCTATACCATGAGGGAAAAAAAAAAACTAATTTGACATTGTTTTGGACCATAATAATATAGTAATCATTAACCTGAACCCTTAAGTAGCCTACAATAAAATAACTACAGCAATGAAGTGATTTAAAAGCATTTAGTGATTTTAATGCAAAACAACTAGAGGGCAACATAAATACAACCATAAGCCCATTTCAATAAAAATGTTTTCAAAAATAGATAAACAACGATGCTAACCACATAGTCTTTAACTTTAACTAACTGAAAAATATAAAAATGAGAATTAAATTGAAAATAGCCCACTGACTAAAAACTTGATTAAGGATCCAATAAATAATAAACAATAAACAAATGTAAAGAAGAACCTTTCCTGTTTTTTGATTGATGTTGACACAGTCCTGGGGGGGTCACAGTCCTCACTCTGGAGTCTCCTCTGGAACATACATACACACATACCTATAAAAGAAATATTGCTGAAGCTACAATATACAATACAGTTATAATATATAAGTCAAGGTGTATGTGAGTGAAGTTAGTCATGCCAGTGATGAAGGAGCTGCTATCTCAAGGATTAGTATAAGCCATGCAAAGAAAGCAGAAGAGTGGTTCTGTGTCTTCATTGTATGATAGCCATTTCCTGTTTGTACCATCTTTGCAAAAAAATGCTCTCTGCACTACAGGCTTGTCTGCCTTCTGCTGGGGGTGAAAATGTAGAAAAAAGTCTAGAGTGTCTAGCTTGGGCATGGTAAAATGATCCACTGCTGCATGGTGACTTCCTGACTATCCTGGCTATCTCTGACAGCAGGATCATCTTCAGACTACAAAAAGATTAGCATTGATAATTATGTTAGTAAACCATTAAAACTGCACTATCAACAAAGTTTAAGGATGGCAGTATTGGGGGTTAGTGCATGGGTTAGTACAAATGGCTAAATAGCAAACATGGCAAACAAGCATTATTGCCATTAGCCTTACCATAATAGTAACGCTGCTTTCGGGACGATCTCCTCTGTCCACATCTGGATCATTTTCAATCTACATAAGAAATTGGTTTTGTTAATCACGCTAGTTAACCTATAGAATTAATCATCAGTAAATATTTAAAAGAAATAGTTTAATACATGTAAAGTATGTACATGAGAAATTAATCAAGACATGGTAATACATTAATGAACTGTATCTTTTGGGCACATGAGCATATTATTTATTTCCTCCCCATGACCACTGTTGGCCTCCATACACACATTTCCATAGACACATTATAAACTACTCCTTCATGTATTATTTAGTATTCTAGTCAATTCAAAGACAACAGGTTGATTTCAACCATACAATGTAACAGTATCTACTGTTGTTGTTGTTATTATTATTGTTAGATTATTATTATTATTGTTATACATTAAATACTATAACTCAATGAATTTCAGATTCACACTAGGTTTTGCACTTGGCAGCATTACTAACATTAGCCAAATGAGCATTTTCACCTGTAGCATCTCCAAGTTTCAAACATAGCTTACCATCGTCACATCAGTGGTTTCTTGACCTGGCTCTGCTGCTCCATGCTCTGTCGTGTCAGAGGACTCGTCATCATTTTTGAATCTGGACGACTCAGGTGCAGGTGGTTTGGTCAGCTCACTCCTGCTGCTGCTGCTGCTTCTAGCTAAACCAGATGTCGATGCCAAACGCTGCGCAAACAGGTCACAATTTTTTTGACTTGGGCCGCATTTTCCTCGAGGGATTCTTTTTTTCTTCTCCCTCAATTTCTCTGCGCCACCTTTGTGTTTTTGCTTTCTGGGTTCCATCGGTGCCGATTACGCAATCTCCAAATCCTTCAACAACGCTGTCTGGTACTGTCCACCGTTCGAGCAGCGTGATTGACAGGTGACGCTGCCACAATCTGATCCGCCCTTGCCCGAGGGTCATTTCAGTTTATCTAATATTTTTTTTCTGCCTTGTTTTATGCTGGAAGTACATGTAATCACAAAAGCGAGACACCACCTCAAGCTGTTTGCTTTTGATTGTCAGGAAAACATGTCCTCATTTTTGATTAGCTGCATATCAAAAAATTATGTGCAAGTGTCCACAATGTGCGATTATGTGTGGTTTGGAATTTGTAATATGCAAGAGCTGATTTCCCACGCTAGTCATTAGTGTTTCCAATAAACCGTAGATTGGCCCAGTGCAGATACTTGGCTAGTCATTTGGGCTTAAGAATGACTCCTTTGGGTTGGAACGCAGCCACGCTGGTGAACAGCTATGTTGGTTTGTTTGTTTGTTTTGATCCACTCCTCAGCACAGCATGCTGCTTGGAAGACTATCCACAGGATTACATATACCATGAAAGTAGTTTAGTGGACTCACTGGAATCCCACCAAAGACTGCTGAGAGATGAGGTCTGCTAAGACTGCTCTGATTCAATTATTTATTTTGGCGCCGTGCTTTTGGATGTAAGTCCTTGCCAGGGAGAGAATTTCTGAGACACCTTTTTGAGTTTTCTTTGTCTTGAACAAAAAATGACTCAAATTCTTGGTAGAAAAGGACAGAAAAACACCTTAAATCACCTACAAAGAGGAGAAAAGAAACAAGGGTATTCTTTTGGACAGAAAAAGGACACTAAAAAGTTGTTGTTCTGGATGTTTTGCAGCTGTGACTGAGGATGACCTTTCTGCATAGCACAGTGCTATTATTGGGATTTTCCCTCTGCAGTGTTTTCAAACTTTTTCTCTGTGTGATTGTCCTGAATGTGCCCTTGAGTAGAGCAGTCGACAGCAGACGCTGCAGAGATCCTCCCTGTTAAAGTGTATTTAATTATTAATGCTGGCCCTCCATACTGGCAGAACTCCAGGCTGCCCGTGGACGGCCACCACATTTCACTAACTCACTGCCATGAATTATTCTCCAAGAACATGCTCACACTCACAGACATGCCTGTACACAAACACACGTGGAGGAGGAGGCATGAAACCCACAGTGGACATATGGAGCCAAGTTGCCTCACCTACAAAATAAAATATGCACACATGCACACAAGCACACACAAACACACACATACTACGTTACTAACGATGCAATGCCTCCAGTGAAGCACAGGCCATTTGCAGTATTTATCATGTAGGTAAACACATAGAAACGCAGTACTTATGCAGGAATCCACACACATAAACCTACATACAGAGGCAAGTGTGCTCTCCCACACACTTCTATGTCCCCCATGTATGTTATCTGGTGCACACTACACACACATTACACACAGTTCACCAGATGCACAATGGATCCCCAAGCACACACAGGCCATTTGCAGTATTTCTTCTATTCAGTGTGTTCCGTCCAGCTGTCAGCAGGCTGTCTGTGAGCTCAGTTGCCAGGCAAACAGCCCCACCTCCTTCCAACAATAAAATATGCCTTTAAAATGTCACTCTTTCCCGAAAGAGCAAAAGCAGAGGCAACAAATCGATTCACATTAGTTGTTCAATTGACTTTGGCCTGAACTTAGCTCCCACTCTCCCATTTGTCTCAAGCACATTCTTTCTTCTCCCCTTCTCCTCCTTTTTTTCCTTTCTATCTTTCTTCTGTTGTTCTTTCTACATATTTACCCTCTGTATCCCTCCAGCAGCCCTTCACTTTGTCCCCACCTCATCACCTGCTTTGTCATCCTGCTTTTTCCCGTTTACAGGTTCATGTATCTCACCACCTCCCCTCCATCTTACTTTTTCTCACCTCCTCTCTATCTCCTCCTCCAGCTAATCTAAGAGAATGAATGCGGCGGCAGTGGCGGCACAACTCCTATTCACTCTCCTTGCCGACCACCGCCGAAGCAGCACTCATTTCAATTTTCACCTCGTTTTAGACTTATCACATTGACATCATTAAGGCTCCCTCTCAGCAGTGCACTCATTCGTTATCCTCTCCATTTTACACCTTTCTATCTCTCTCTCCCTCTGTTTGTGTGTATCTCCCTTTCTCCTGCCCTCCTCTCTCTCCCTCCTTATCTGTCTCGCTCATTGTCAGAGGATTTAAAAGGCTCTCTATTCGAGAGCGGTGAGTGTCTGGGCTTTGGTTTTTCATCCCAGTGACAGAAACCTGTTGGAGCCTCCTTATTCAGAATGAAAGAGTTGGACATTTTTTGCCTCTTAAAAGGGATAGCAGGGAGCAGGGTTGGGCTTGTAAAATCTGAAAAAGTGACACGTGGCTCATTCCATTTGCTCATTTCAAAAGTGATAATATTTTTTTTCCTAATTTGACCTTGGAGAGCCAGTTTTGATTTGAATTTGAAGAGAAACCCAGTGGAGGAGTTCAACTGGTGAATCTATGAAAAAATAGTGAGATGAAAATTGAGATCCAATTTAAAATCTGAATTAGGAAACAGCTGTAATACTGTACTGACATATTTAACTACTTGGGGGGGGGGGGGGATGTGTGCACCAATGAAAAGAGTAAACTGAAGACATAGCTAAAGGGACGATTTGGTTTTTGAGGTGGGGTTGTCCGATGTACGTTTAAAGTGATTGTATTACCCACAGGAGATGTTGGTCAGCTTGGTCTCATTGTTGATAGAACAGCTAGAAACCAGAAAGGAAGCAAGGCTATCAACCCCTGCAAATGTGATCAACTCTACCCTGTCATTTAGCTGAGTACCTATAACAAACACCAACTGAAGCGCTATTTTTAATTAAGTGTGCTGATTTGTTTCAGCTTTGTCCTCAGAAAGCCTTTTCCTTTCTTACAAATGTTAACTTAATGATCAGCTGAGCTTCTCTGATCTATGACGGTGAGACGCTGAAATACTGTTGTTTTGATATTTTGTGTTGAAATGAGTTCTTATGTGTGTGTGATAATCCAAACTGTTAAACACTGAAGAAAAAGCTGGTGATATACACAATGCAAAGTGTGTGTTGCTTAATGCTGTGACTTGGTGGACTGGAGGGATGCACAATACGTGCAACATGGGCACTTGTTTGGAGAAAAGGGAAGTGACAGACAGCTTAGTTATTGGTGAAAACATTGCAAGTTCATATAACAGCATGCTTCTGGAGCTCTCTAGGTGCCAGATCAAGAAAAAAAGCTATGAGCCAAATAGCAAGACAGTCTGGCTACAGATCTTCACTGTGAGCACCCACTCCACTAAGCAGACTGGAAGTTGATTCAAAGCCTTTCAAAATAAAAGCAAATATATCAGAAGTATCAGAAGTTTTTTTTTTTTTTTTATTTTTTTTTTAATGTTGGAAGATGATTTGAAGCCTTTCAAATTAAAAGCAATTGGACCGGGAAGTATGTGTATTTTGTCTTATGTGAATATATTTTATTTATTGGGGCTTTATTTTATGGATATAATGTTAAGGTGATTTTTTTGTGTGCATTCATGTGTTCAACAAAGAGAAAATACAAAAAAGGAGGGTCCGAGGGTTATTCTACAGATAAAAAGTAATGTACAGATTTTGTCATGATCACCTTAAAACATTAATTATTTTACTTGTTTTCGAATTTAATCAGCAAAACGGACAGCTGGTAGTTTAGTTTCCAATTCAGACACCTTGATATGTGTGATGGCATAATGTATATCTACACTCCAACTGCTGACTCTTTCTTGCTTGTATAGCATTTATCATTGAAAATGTCACCTGCACTTTTGGACTCATTTACATATCTCCTGACTATCTTCACGGCAAAAACAAACTGAAGCGCGTGAGAAAAAACATCAGCCCGGGTCCTCTCTGTGGAGCAGGTCCTCACGGTGGACGTCTGCAACAAAGGGTCCTGACAGTGCAGGTCTACAGCCAGACCCCTCTCCCAAATTGTGCACAAGCATTTGCAATCTGGGTGCAGAAATTGTTATCCATAATCAAGGCTTGGTACAAATGTTTTTTTCTTACCTTGTCACCTCAGGGACCTTTACATTTTATCAACAGGCCTAACCTGTCTATAGGAGACAGGGGTTACCCACTGAAACCCTGGCTTATGACTCTACAAGCCCATCACAAACAATAGGAGCTGGCTTATAATGACACCCAATAAGGGCCCAGACTTTTAGAGCACACCAATGGTGTTCCAAAGGCAGTGTCACACCCATTTTCTTCATTTCACCTCACCTAAAATAACTCTTAACTCAGCGTCTGAGGGTTTTTCCTTTCTCTCTCCCCCCATCTGTTGCTTTCTTTCTTGCTCTCTTATAAGGTGTTCATTGGCCATTCATAGGCAGGGATTTGTGCTGATTGTGGCCAGTGGGAGTCCTCTGTCACTTTACCATTGACGGGCGTTCATGAACTTTCACATGTGCCTATGATCAAATTCAAGTGCTCCACTGTGTTAAAGAAATCTGTCATTGGTTTTTAGAATTGTGTGCACATGTACACATAAATTTACTGACATTTCGTGAATGAGACCCAATGTGGATCATTGGTTAAATGCAGTTAAAGATTTAATGAGAACCTAACACTTAAAAGATGCACTTTTTTGATGACCTCTGAGTATTAAAGAGTTTTTTTTCAACTCTTTAGTATTTTAAAATGATTTTCAGATCAAAAATAGCCTCAAATATCTCACAGTATTGTGTTAAAATATTATTTCAGCCTATACTCCACGAGTATGGATACTTTCTTCTGATTGGTCACCTCTTCTGAGTCTTTCATGACGCTGGCCAAGGGCAGAGCTTGATGTTTTGGCCCCGTCCCCTCTACTGTGTTTAATCAGTAGATCAGCGGAGCAGGGTTACCTCGCGCTGCTGTGGGTGTCGCCTCATACGCTGTTGGAGGCAGGCCATTTTGCTTTGCCTGAAGCACATATGAACCAGTATGGTGAGCCTATAAAGCTGATTGATGCATTTCAAAATTCTTTCATCTACACACAGGCTCCTGTTTTGAGCTGTTAGATTATGACAGAATATGTTTACCTTGTCATTTGAAACTTTTTAAATGTGGAAAAGCGCAATACCCCCCTTAAAGATATCGGCAAGAAACAGCAGCATCTAGTATGGCAGGGTGCTCTTGATCAGTGGTCCCCAAACTTTTTTGTACCAGGGACCAGTTTCCTACAGGAAACTTTTTCCAAGGACCGGGTAGGGGCGTGGAGGTTCCAATTGCAAAAACCTTAAGTATAAGTAAGTCAGTACATAGTATGTACATAGTATGTAATCTGGATACAACAATTACATTTTAGGCACTTTTCATTACACTTTAACATCAACTCACCATAATGCAGAATCAACCCTTTCTCTCTCCAGTAAACTCGGTCTCCGGCTCATTTTTGCAAGGGCTAGCTTGTGGTGCTGATGCAGGAAAATGACGTACGAAGAGTCAAGTGCAAAAGTGAGGCGATGGCAGAAGAATCTTCAAAATAGGATACTGGGAGGACGGATGAAAAGAAAAAAAAAATTTAATCATCGTTATTTATTTATTTATTTTTGTGGCCTGGTACTAATTGATTCACGGACTGGTACTGGTACGGGGTTCCGGTGGTTTGGGACCTCTGCCTTAGATAGTGAGTGATGCAGACTGCAGCTGTATGTGAGCCACTGACTCAGACAGATCATGGAATACTGCTGTTTTCTCAGAAGTTCTCTCTGTTTGTGGACATTTTTAGCCATTTGTACCCAGAGCTGGCCCAAGCCTCGATGGGGCCCTGGGAAAATTTACATTTTGGGGGCCTCTATTTCTGCTAAAAGTATAGTATTTTTGATCATTTACAAACCTGCACAAATCTCTATGATTACAACAATATGCTGAATTAGTATTTTGATATTTCTGACATCATCCAACAAACAACCTTTTTTTTTTTTCCTCTTGTGGACAGACCTGACAAAGTTTGCATTTTGACATTATACAGGCCTTCGCCACAGTGTTGTTACGTAGGCAAGTTTAATACCCATAAGCTGTCAGAAAATCACAAGGACTTATTTTATTTAATTATTTATTTTTTCAGTTCATGTAACTGAAGCAAGGCAAAGAGAAATGTCAGTCTACTCTTGAACTGAGACCTACCGGTACTTAAACACACGAACTGGCTCTTAGATGTAATGGACCGAGAAACAACAGCATTTAAGTTGATGGCACACAGTCAATGCAGCACAGAAAAGGAAGTCTTGGCTGAACTTATTTCTGTAAATGCTGGTTACACCAGAATTACTGAGAAGTTGGTGTCCTTTCCCAGATGCTTATATCGCCTCTCACAATGACGATTGCCAATGGGTTCTGTGTTTGCCAACACCCAAAAATACTCCCCAGCACTGTTAAGGAGAGCATATGTTCAGGTTTGTGCTTGAGTTGAAGACCAATAAACAAACACTCCCACACCCTCATTTGGAAAATGTTTGCTTCAAGTAAAACATGAAGCTGTAATTGAAGATTAATCCTTGTAATACAGTGCAGTCTGCCATGTGACTCCCCTGAAACTCCCCTTGCAGCACTCTGTATTTATGCATAAAAGCTCAAAGCTATATGTTTGCCCGGCTACTTGAACTGGCTTATCTTCCAGCCAGCAGCATCTTGTTATCTGCAACTTGGAAATAAACACAACTATAATGTGTGGTGGTTTGTTCATCTTATCTCAGTGCAATGTTTTCTCAAAATTGAATCACTCTCGCCACAGTGTTGATACTTTACAGGCTTATCTCATTGTGTTGAGCCATTAGTGGAGGGCTGCTGGGCCTCCGAACCCTGCTGCTGTTTGCTACATCTGAACACTGCCTCCTGTTTGGCCCAACCTTCCTTCAGCTTATCTACATGGTGTTTTCACAGACGGTGTTTGACACATAGGACCCCACCGTTGGCTGGGTGGGGCTGAGAGGTCAGGGGTCAAGTGAAGTGAAACTGGCAAACGGAGAGGTCAGAAGAAAAGGAAGAATAGAATACTGGGAATGGAGATGGAGGTGGGGGAAGGTTAAGACCTCATTGAAAGGGAGCCCAAAGTTAATATCCTTCATCACCCTTGTGCCTCAACCAGGGGCTAAGCTAATATGGCCTCCTCTAATGAACAACATGGGTCCACATCTGCATTGTTAGATGGGAATCTTCACTGCCATCTTGGATCAATTTGAGGGCAAATAAAAAATGAGTGCCAGGGACATTTCTGAGTCTCCGATGTGCCGCCTGCCACACCGCAGTCTGTCACAAGGTAGGAGTCACAGTTTAAGACTGCCCTGAGGGAAAAGAAGTGAAAGTCTTTCCACATACACACATATATAACCACCATCTATAAACAGAGGATCAGGCCAGGGTGCGGTCCTGTGGCCAGAGTAAGGGTGGTGTATTTGGTGGAAGAAGGTACAGGTTAGAGGCCAGTGGCGACAGTGGCAGCGCCGCGGTGAAGCTTACAAGTTTGGCGTCATGCACTTAAGTGTCGCACCTCCTTGCCATACGAGCCTGTAAAGACGTTTTAAAATCCACCAGCTCTTTGCAACAGGAAACCGAGGTTACGCGGGTGGATTTTTTTTCTTTCTATAAAACTTCAAAAACAGCAGGTCCTAATTAACACCCATGTGTGTATGCATATTTGAGTGTGTGTGCATGTGAGTCTATGGGCTCTATTTTCATGTCCGCCAGTGAGGCAGCAGAGGGTGGTGGACCCCGCGCAGTGGTATTTTCGTCTGGCAGAGCCCAGTGTACAGCCAGTTTGGTATTTTCGTGGACTGAGCGGCACCGAGGTCTGCCAAGCTGGGCGTGGTGGCGTGGCAGAGGGAGGTGTGGACAGAATCAGCTGCCACAGTTACATTTTCGTGCTCGCCGGTGGCGTATAAAGTGTGCTGACAGCTCACCAATTCAAACCTGGTCAGCTTTCAGCGCAGGCAGCGCGCAGCTGGTCTAGTGGTATTTTGGTAGACTGGCGGCGTATCGGCATACGTCACTGATGCCTCACTGGCAGGTTTCTACAGTGTCAGGCACATTTCCGTGCAATAAATAATCATCAACAACTATTAATCTGAGTCAGCACATACATTTAGATCTATATAGATATATTCTGATCTATATCTGATCTGATGAGCGCGTTTGGCACGCGTTTGGACACACAACCTGACCAAATTAACACAGCTGAAACTGCATTAAATTAAATTAAATATCTGGTAACTAGACACATGTGATGAAGTTAACAAGATATGTAATTCGTCTCCCTCCTTTTCTATTTCCTCTTCCTCTTATTTCTTGCGCCGCTCGACCTGGACATGTCTCCCTGTCCTCTTCCCGTTCTGCTGCAACTGCTGCTGCGGCTGCTAAACAGATGATTTGTTTCAGTGATCAGATGAGTTATTTACTTTAAGCCTACTTTCACTCTCTTCGGGAAATAAGGCACCAAAGTTCTTCATACAGATGACATTTATTCACCATTCTTCACCTTGTCACCAATCACCAATCACCGTCATGTCACTTGTCACCGTCGAACTAGAAACATGTACAATCATTCACACATACATAATTAAAATACAATATGTCTATACAAAAGATACCAAATAAATGTAAAGTAAAACAGGACGTAATTGCGTGCTAACAATCTGCAAACGCGATCGTTACCTCAATGGCTCCACACCACCGTGAGAGAATGAATGAGTCCACTGGGTAATCTTCAGTCTTCAAGGAAACGTCCCTTTCTGAGTCAACGCGACTTTAAACTTAAAACAAGTATCTTAAAAGGAGCAAACTTTCTCTTAGTAACAAGTAAAATATGACATGTCTTATAAGCTGGCTACAACCCAGCTACCAGCTCAGATACATGCCCCGGCAAGTCAAGCATCTCCGTCTCCATCCAACATGTGTGAAGCCAAAACGCTCAACGCACACATAGGAAAACAGGAAGTTCGATACAAATATAACCCCATGCAACAATATCAATTGAATGAATTTGTCTAATTGGGCTTGATCAAAACAAAAATATGACAAATAATAATTTGGCAGTTAAACCTACATACAAATATTATAATATTCAGTTTTGTGAGCCAAATTTATTTTATATGCCAACATCTATGAAGGAAAGAGCCAGGCCATGGAGCGTGATGCGTCATTACGCACAGATGGTTCCGATTTTAATGCCATTATTGGAATTTATGATGTGATCTCTGCGCACAACCCACCTTTGTCAAGTGAGGTTTGAATATGTGCAACTTTATGTGAGTGTCTTTATTTGTGGAAAGGGTGTTTGTCCTACCACTGGGTCCAACATTACACACACCAAATCCATCTCTGCTTATATGTGAGAGTGTGGAGGATGCCCTCTGCAGCGTTTACAGCAACACTTGTTGAGGGGCTGCCTTCTGTCGCCATCGTGTGGCATTGCTGTCTTCAGACATCTCTTGATCTCTTTGACTACTTCATGAAAGTAGTAATATGCCTCACCGGTGGCGGATTTAAAGGCGGGGAGAGGAGCTGATGTTATCGGTCTATACAGGTCTCGGCTATGTTTAATCCACTCCATGCCCTCTCTCCTCCCTCGCTATGACTTACGCCGCTGGGAGAAGCTTAGTTAGGGAGGGGGGATGCTTATACCGGGCTGCGCCACTCACCAAAATACCAAATTGTGCTTGGGAACGCCTTGTCGGCGCGGCGGACCTGACTTACGCTGCGGCGAAGCACGGAAATAGAGCCCTATTCTCAAGTGCATCCTTATATCAGCCCAGTTTGTGCACATTTAGCCTACACTTATAAATATGTAAAACTCAACTGCAGGAATATGACTGCGCATGTGTGTTTGTGTGTCGCCATGTGGATGTGGGTGTGATAAAAGTCAAAATAAGGCTGCCGTATGGGATCGCTTATCTCACAACCGACCACTTCTGTCTAATTAGTGTGAAGCACAGTGGTGAAATATAGGGAAGTGTAATTAAAGTAAGGAAAAGTGTGTGTGTGTGTGTGTGTGTGTGTGTGTGTGTGTGTGTGTGTGTGTGTCGCACATATGGTGCACGAGAGTATGTTGTGCTCACTGTGTGCACTTCACATCTGAATCCCTGTGGTGTTGCAGGTAAAGCTTGTGCTGCTGCCAGAGTTTTGCTGCATATGTTCAACATCTTTCATGTCTTTTTTACAGTATGGTAGAGGCTTAAAAATTTACGGTTTCCTGTTTTTCTGCAAGCCTGAACCTTCATTGAAAGATTAGATGGGTTGCTGATGTGCGTTTGCTCCAAGCATGTCTGTAACCGTTTTTTCGTACTCTCAAACTTTCACATTTTTGATTGATTTATTTAGGTGAAAATTGTGAATTGCACTCTGCAGAGATACCTTCAGATGCAGCTCTATCTCTGTCCTCTGCCCAAATGACTGCATCATGTTTTGTAGCAGTGAGAACATAATCTCAACAGGAAATTGCTCTGAAACGCAAGGGTTTATGGGTATATAGAGACAGATTATAACGTCTTAAAGCCAAGTCAGTGATGCTTGGAAAGCATAACAGAAAAAATAACCAAGGGCAGATTGCAGTCTGGGCTGATGCTCAGATTCTATTTTTGTGTGTATTTCTAACTGGTTCATACAGCAGAGAAGGTTAATTATAAGAGCATAAACCCATTACTCTAAGCTGAAGGTTAACGGACTAGATTCAGATTTGCTCCCCCTAGGGCCAAATGCATAAACTTGTAGGAAGTATCACAAAATCTATTGGCCAGGATATTTAGTCTGTGTTGTTTTTAGTTGACTCGGAACCCTTTTCCACCTTTAATGAGGAAATTTGTTCCACAAAGAAAGAAAAAAGCACATGAAAACATCCAGTAGCAGTCCATGGTATACCCTGAAACGTGAGTCCTGTCCAGTCTGACTCCTCTTTCCTTTATTGTGACATTTCTCCTTCATCTCATCTTTAACATTCTTGTTTTGTTGCACATCAAGGTTTTGGAAAAACAATTTGTCTCGGCATACGATGTGATAAATGAAAGCCATATGTCTCAGCGAGAACAGATTGAGCCCTGTGTGCGTTGACAGTACATTTTGTCCCAGTGGGGCTTCCATGGAAGCCTTGACATTTTCAGACAATATTGCGGTGTTGAGCCACAGTTAGGATTTCATAAGTCAAGCTAACACCAGAGACGTGTGTGCTGATGTGTCTGTGCTAACACTACAATCATCCTTCTCCCTGTCTTAGTCTTTCAGTGTCTGTGTCACAACACTTATTACTTTCTGTATCATCTGTGCACGTGTTCAGTGCGTGCGTGTGTGTGTGTGTGTGTGTTCTCTGGCACCTGTCTGAAAACATTCTCGGAGTCTCTGAATATGTGTCCCTTTGAGTTCCTCCCACTGTCACTCTGTTTGTCTTTTGTTTCATAAGCCTGTCTATGTGTTGTAAAGGGTAAGATGACACATTATTTTTCCATATTTGTCTATGTCTCTCTCTCTCTCAATTTTTTGTTTTTCGTTTTTCTCGTTTTGCCAAGGTATTACTGCCATTAGGGTGTACAGTCTCCAAGGCCTTGATGCTATCTGCTGCATGGTATCTGAACTAATGCTGCACATCCCCACGAGCAATTGCTTGGTAAAAAAAAAAGGCTTTCCTCTTTTTCGGGCTGTCAGAAGTCACAGGGAATGGTCTTGTAGGAGGCTGAGAGAAGCTGTAGCTTTATATTTTATATTTCAATATACTCATCTGGCTCCTCTGCCTCTAGTATAGAGCACTGAAGAAAGAATTGTCTGCAGCACTAATGCATTATAGATGTAGGTGCAATGTATAAGGGGGATTTCTACAGTGACTACCACCGTGACTATGACTTTATTCTCTTAATGGACAATGTCCTGATATGGGATTTGTAAGTCTGCCTGTCTAACAATGAGCTAGTAACAATTTTTCGACCTCAAAATCTTTTTTGAAGGATTCCTCCCTTCTTTGCTACCTGTAGGTTCTGGAGTATCTTGAAATTCAAAATTACAATGAACCAAACATGGCAAAATATTGATGGAAATTACTTGAGAGGAACAGAGTTTGCAATTCTTGTGTTGTCTGAACTGAACATCATCAGTACACTGTAGATGGTCATTATCACCAAAAAATGAAAAACCAAAGGCCAGAGGTTAAGTGAGGTAGTATGTCTTACCTCTCCTCTAGGACAACTAAAACAAGGAGTTTAAAAGACCATATATTGAGACCCATTTAGACCAATAGGGGTCAAAATTTTAGGCCACATATTGTTCAGTGTAATCTAAAGTGAGGCAGACAATGTCAAACTCACTTTTTTCAGGTCCGTTTTGTATGAAAAGGTTATTAATTAGGGTTTAACTTGCTCCTGAAACCTGTCACCTCTAGTTCATGAGTGTGTCTTAAGAATAAATTGAAATTCTTTTAAAAAAATGTGCAACTTTGAAAAAATTTCAAGAAAATGTTTGCACAAAATTTCCATGAAATATTTTGTATGATTTTTGTTGAGGTTTTAACTGTTTCCTTAGTTTTAGAGTTGCAGTCTGAGTTTAAACATGTTAATAATGCTGTTCAAGTAAACAAAATGTAGAAGAACTTAGGTCAGTATATTTTTCACTGCATGCATACATTGAGAAAACATGAAAATCATTAAATTTTTTAAGAGGTTGTTAAAATGTTTTTTTTTTAACCTATTATACCTATTTATTTAGCAACTCAAGTACTTGAACACAAATTTGACTTAACAAGGTTTGAACCTGGCTAAGGTAATGAAGTATGAAGTTTTGTACTTACAAAATAAAAAAAAAAGGCAGACACAAGTGACTTTACAGTTAAGTGGAGAATTTACTGGCTCCTTTTAAATATATTTTTTATTGCATGTAGTTATACATTTTCATCTTAAAAGTCTATATTAATGTAGACGCTACAGAAGACTTATAAAAGTGAGAGTCCATAACAACAGCAAAAGCTTATACAGTCTCTCACAACAGCCCCACTGACAGTTACGAAAGCATTTTTGTTGAAGATGTTTATAAGACTTTGTACTTAATAGGGAGTCTGTAACCTGAGCTGCTGTTTGATTCATTTGCATTATATACAGCCTTATTCACAATATTTCTATTAAAGGAATTGTATGCAGTAAATATCTGAAAGGCCTCTCTGTAGACCACAGTGTTCAGTGGATTGGTAAACCCCACTCAGAGTTTACATGTATGTTACTTTAAGAAACTTAAATATTCTGGGAACCTTTTTATACATGTTCTATATATCCCTATGAAGTAATATTTAGAGAAACAATCCGGCATAGAAGTATATAACACAATTGTGGAAAGCTTTCAGGGATGTGACAGTGTTTGTTCACTGTGGCGGAAACACAACAGAGAGAGAAAAAAGGAAGAAGCAATTCTGCACTTTATCCCCCTTTCAATATATAATGCTCACTCTGGGAATTCTTTGAGCCACAGCCACAATCATTGCTACCCTCTGCCCTCTCCTTCTCTTCCTTTGGTTGTTTGTCTTCCTCTCTATGCCTATCATACTGCACTGCTTGCCTCTTGGAGACTCCTGTGTGTGTCTGAGTGTGTATCTGCACGACATGTGTCTCCCCTGTGTGGGTGCATTTTCTGTTTTTTATGCATATATATTTTAGATGTTGAATCTTAACACTTGTCTTAATAGCCTGTTTGTGAGCAAGTGTGTGTATGTGTGTGTATCTGTATCTGCTCTGAATCTGAATAGCATGCCTCAACATTGTAAATTTCATGCATGTGTTTTTCATGCACATGAATCGTGGGAATACTCTGTATTGCGTGTGTGTTTTGGCATGTGAATGAATTTCACATGAATATGGACATATCTGTTATAAATCCGAAGCATGTCCTTTTATCTTTGTGCAATGCATCTCTGATTTCCCTGCACACCTATGTGTGAGTGTGAGTGTGTGTATGTGTGAGTGCACATACATGCCCCCAATTTGCAGAATGCGTCTCCATTGTAAATCTCATGCATGACTTTGATGTTCCATGTGGAGTACAGTTTGTCAGATTTTTATGCCTGTCTTGCTGGGTTTTGTCTTCCCAGTATGAGATTGCATGTTTGTCTTCATGTGTGTGTGTTCTCATGTGTGTTTGCCTGTCTGCTTGTATATTAATATGCAAGGGAAACAGCTGGCATGGCTAATGGCCGCCCCTCCCCATGTCCCTCCCAGATCGCGTCCTCTTCTGCACATGCGGCTCATTCAAGTGAACACTCCCTCTTCTCTTCTTCTTCTTCTTCTGCTCAACTCCTTTCCTTGAAGCATCAAAAAGGAGCAGGTGTGAGTGTGTCTGTTAGTTGGGGGTGTAACTGAGGCATTTAGATAGTGGGAATGCTGAAAATGAGAGGTTAAAAATAGGTGAATGCAGGATTAGCGTTGTGGAATTATTTACCGTGATGATGAAAGTACAGGGATCACATTGGACTATGGAACAGTAATGTAATCAACATGCAAATTCAAATTAGAGTGAACAGCGTCGACTTAAAGTCCAGAGAGAATGACAGAGGAGTGGGGGAGCTGGAGGAAGAGAGCGGTTCAGAATAAGCAAGTTCAATTAGCAGAATTTAGCCTATTAATTAGTGCTATTAGCAACACCACGCTGCTATGTAGTGAGTGTGCATGTGTGTGTCCGTTTTCAAGATTTGACATGAAAGTGACTTGTTAAGAGCCCCAAATGAGAAGCTTTGAAATGCCAGAAATAAAAATACATGCAGACTCAAGCACACACACACACACACACACACACACACACACACACACACACACACACACACACACACACACACACTCGCACACACGCACACTCGCACACAAATACAGGTTATGGAGATGTGGTTTGGATTAGCATTTTTGAGTGCATTCCTACTGCTACAAGTGCAAAGACACATCCACTTCCACACATCGCACAGTCATTGAGTGTGCAGCGGTGCAAGCCGTGCTACCTCAGAGTGTGTGTGTGTGTGTGCCTGCGTGCCAGGCCATTGTGAAGTGGGCGCAGCTCGACGTTTTGGCTTGCGTGCCTTTTCTTCATAAAAATGCCACTCAACTCCTCCACCGAGGAATCAGGAGCAGCTGGCGGCATTTTCTCTCGTTTTGCTTTTCTTTTTCTCGAGTTTTTAGGCCACTCTAGTTGCCTCTTCACGAGTCTTTCCCTCTATTTTTAGTTTCCTGCATTCTTTGTGCATTTCTTGCTTTATTTCCTCACTGTCTGATCGTCTTTATTTTTTTGCCTGGTTTGAAAATCACACTAGCTCCTCCGAGTTCCAAGGCCAGGTGCTTCACTTCGCACCAAGCCCAGAACACATGAATCATTTTTATTCATAATCAGACAGGCCTCTGAATGACACTGCTGGGGCCAACTGTGTGTTTGAGTTCTGTGCAGTGATCGATGGTGAGAAACAGGGTTGTGTTTTTTGTCACGAATGCTCTTGGACTATTTTCAAGTTCAGATGAAAATAATTCAAGAGGCTGATGTCATTATCGAGCTGATACTCTTAAACACACACACAAGCCTAGCTCCCTGCAAACATGCACAAATTGCAATGGAAAGAAAAAGGGGAAAGATGGAGAACTAACAAAGGAAACCTCAGACCACCCTCCTCTCTCCCTCCGATTGGGCTGGAAAGCTCATCAGTGCCCTCTGCTGGCTAGAAGCGTCACCACAGCAGGCCACTTGTTGCCTTCCCACCTCTCAATTGGTTTAATTGTGTATTTATTTATATATTTCAGCATTGATTTTTCTGTTGAGGCTGACATGGCTCTAATCAACAACGACGGGCTGTCAGGGTGTGATGGATGGAACAAAGCCAGTAAGCAAACACAATGCAAGACAAGTGTGACACGTGTGTGTGTGTGTGTGTGTTTGAGTGACTCATTGTATGTGTGTCTGTTTGATAAGGTGTGTGTCTGTATGTGTATGTATATTTGCACTTGCATCTCTATCAAAGTGTGTCTTTGTGCAGATTTGCCTCACCATATGACCCTGTGTGTATATTTGTGTGCATGCGTGTGTATACATGATGAGCATGTGGTGGCTGCTGAAGAAAAATGGCAAGAAGCAGGACAACGTGTCAAATTGACGCTCAGAGTGTCACTGCAAAAATGTCATTAAAGCCAGATAAGGTGGTGTTTACCGTAATAAACGTACACATAGAACAACATATTGGTGTCAGCTACACTCTCCTCTTTTTCTCTCCTCCTCACTCACACTCTTTGCCCGTCCCTTGTGGCCATGCATCCCTTGTCTGTCACTTCCTGTGTGTATTTATGAGTGTGTGCCAGTGCAGTAAATGTATGCAGTGTCTGCCCTATTTCCTCCTCTTTCTTAAGATATGATGGGGTGTGTGTGTGTGTGTGTGTGTGTGTGTGTGTGTGGGGGGGGGGTAATTGAGAGAGAAAGTCCCTCAATAGATTTAGGCCTAGAAAGAAGGTCAGTGTATTACTTATCAAAGAGTGTACAAAGAGAGAAATATTAGACCTAGAAATGAAGAAAAGCAGAAGGACAAAGGGAACTTGGAGAACACACCAATTAAACGATAAAACAACATGCTTTGACATTTAGGAAATTAAAGGCCATAAAGGCCAAACTCTGACGAGTATGTACAGAATTCAGAAGATAAGTTTAATTCTGGAAAAGATTTGGGGTAAGGACGTCAATTTTGAACCTTCTGAACAAATCTTAAATGTTAAAGCCACCTTTCCACTCAACGTGAGTGTTTGATTTCAAGCACTGTGACTAACTTCAAACTCAAAGGTGAACAACAAGATCAGCTATCAGTTTTTTAACAGCATAAAACTAGGAAGAAAATTAAACAAATATATTTAGAATTGAATGGTAGAAGATTTCTTTTGGTATTTTAAGTTCATTATGAGGCTGCATTTGAACATCTTTCCCAAAGATTACTAGCAAAATATTTATAGAGAGGAAAAGCAGAAGTGAAAGTCAAGTTGACCTCAACTTACACTAACCTGTATGTGCTTAACATTTTGTTACCAGATTCACATTTTAAGTAAGTACAAATTATGATAATAATTACACATTTTTGATTGCAAACACCACCATATGGCACAAAAACCCAAATAAATGCTGACTGAGCTGCACAGTTCGATCATTTGTTTTTACCCCATTACACTTTTGCTTTTTACATTTGTATCACTAGCTATGTTCACATGAGCAGTTTTTTCTTCAACCTGATTAAAATCACTCTGACTAGAGACTAAAACATCTTTGTTTTCAGAACACCACATGAAATGACCTGGTTAAGTTGTGCATTCGAAGTTGTGCTTCAAGCACTGATTCATTGATTCAGAATAAAACCTTCTTGACATGTGCAGAGTCATTCCATCACTCGAATGTGTCAAAAAGAGAAGAAAGTACCGCTGTCAATCCATCATTTGAGACATAGAGTATAACAAAGTAATAGAAAAAGGCACCTCCTTTGCTAAATCTTGCTCCTCTACTTGCCCCTACACCCGAGATCTCATTCTCCCTCTCTATTTTTTTGTTTCACTATGAAAGTCCCACTCCAAACAGTTTATTTATTATTTATTTTTTATACAACTTAAGTGTTATCAGTGGTCTTTAAATTGTGATTATGAAGTTTTTTAGCCAAAATCATGTTACCTTTTTTCAGGGGCTTTTCTTCTCCAGTAGCTCATTAGCAATTTGCCCCTGAGTCGTGGGCGGAGACAGCGCTGCTCTGCACACTCCTCTTCATGTTAGCCTGTTACCTAACATTGCCGGTGTAGTAGAAGTAGCAGGCAACATAAAAGCTATTCAGCTCTCAGACACTAATGTCTTTGGGGGGCATGATGTAAGCTAATATCAAAATTTGCTTTCTTACGAGCATTGCAATCCGCTCACGCACACCCTTGTTCCGCAATTGTCCCCTCTACTTCTCTGAGTCTGGCCTGCAAAGTGGGGCTCCGGGGGCAGAGATGGAATTGTGACATAGAAAATCCCACTGTGTCTGAACCTGCTGTTTGGGTCTGCCAGAGATTCACAGTGATTTGAATGAAAAAAATACTCAGAATTAGAATTTTGCACTTAGTTTTCTCATGGTATGTCCCGTAGCATCAGAAAAATGCCACATGAACATAAAGACAGCAAGAAAAATGTGATTTTCATCAGAGTGGGTCTTTCAAACATTCAAAATCATGTTTTTTTAAGTCTGCTTTAAAAGTTGTGTTGTTTTCATCCTCTTTCTATCAATTCCTGTAATAAACAAAAGAAACCCATCACATTCAGTGGAATAGTTTACTCCAAGAACAAACAGGAGACAAATATCATTTTTGAGTTTTGAATTCTTACCATGAGTTCTTTTTGAAGTATTGACAGTCCTCTTCTTGTGACCCTAGAACACATCTACAGTGTTGACTACCAACAGGCTTCTCAGTGACTGTTATGACAGACAAAAAGCTTGTGTGGTCTCACCTTGGTATTGGTCGCAACTGCTGCAGCAGTCCTGACTTATATGCAGACCTTGTTGCTTGACTGCAAATTGTCCCCTCATTTCTTGGTTATCTAGATTGCAGGTAAGTCCTCCAAAACAATCTGCTTATTGTACCCAGTATCACTGCTTGCCCACACCAAACAGAGTATGTCCAGAACGTTGAACGAGAACAACATTTAATTCCATTCTTTGTGCAGTGGCCTTTCATTTTTCTAAAAAACAGCCTTATACACTCAAGTGCAGACACCAGCTTAAATAAGACTGATGCATTAGACTTACATCTACACTGGACAGTCCTGACCTGCAAATATCATTGGGATTTTAATAAAACAAAACAACAACCTTTTTCTAACCTTTACCTTTCCTGCAGCTGCCATTTGCACATATCCCAGAAATCCAGGCAAAACCAGAAATGTTGGCAATGGGATAAGAACGATGTTAGTAAGACAGCTGAAGTAACATTTACCAGCTACTTTTGTCATTCTAGTACATGGAAGTTTGGTGCAAGCTTAAATGAGGTTAGTATCAGAATATTTCTGTGTGTTAGTGTGCTTGTAAAGAAAGACTCCACACCTGAAATTCTGCCAAAGTGATCCTGAAACTTTGAGATCCACATTTACATCTAAAATCTACATCAGCTGTACAGAAATCTGAATTGAGCCAGCAAGTGTGGATTCAGATATGAAAACTGCGTAAACAACGAGAGAAAGTGAAGATTTGGAGAGTGAAAGAGAATGGAAAAACCAGACTAAAAAGGAGATAGGAGTCTCTGGAGACAGATAGAAGGTGGAGAAGGAGGATAGGAAGACAAAGAGAAAAGATTCAATTTCAAGCATTACAATTCAATCAACATTATTGCTCCCCTGACAGCAATAACTGCAAGAATGCATTAAAACACAGAAATTATACTATGCACTCCAAAGGTCAGGACTGATTCAAGATAGTGTGCTACACCCATACTTCATCATATCTGCAATGTAAAGTACATCAAGTCTAAAGGAGGAATTGGTTGAAAGCAAAGACAAAAAAGAATGATTGTGATGAATGAATGGGAGTTGGTGAAATGGAAAGATTGACGAAAGGGAGTGAGGCTCTGAAAAAAGCTTGTACTTAGCAAGAAGAGACAGGAAAATGCTTGTTAAGAGGATAGAGCGATAAAAAAGCTGATAAAAGGAGAGAATACGTTTTAGCTGGAGCCTAGCGAGAAATTATCTAAAATGATGTAAAAGAGCTTTATGCATGCTCACATAAAGGGAAGAACATGCTTAATGTGCTGCGCACACTTTCCTTCTTCCCTAAATCTCTCAGAGAAAACATTTTTTTAAACATCTCTCTTTTGTCGTTCACTTTGAAGCTCCAAATTTCATAAAAGGCATGTGTGTGTATCAAATGGATGTTATCATGTGTGAGGGTTTGTGCGGTCTGTGTGTGTGTTTGGAGGAGTGCATGTTTGAGTGTGCACAGTAATTGATGTTTGCTATAAGCACTCCGCCGCCCATGACAGTGAAGTGGTGTAATGTGTTACAGTCCATCCAATATCCAATAACACCCTAATTCCACTATTGAGCTACATAGCTGCCAGCTAGTGCCAAGTAATACTAGACGGCATTGCATACACACACACACACACACACACACACACACACACACACACACACACACACACACACACACACACACACACACACACACACATACACATAAGAGGCCACACTAAAATTGAAGATTTTTTTCCCTTTTTTTAAAGCACTCTTGGATCGCATGGTCAAGCTCCACATGTTTCTGTTTAACTACAGTAAACACACATTTTAATTCACTGGTAAGTTACAATCCTTACTCTTAACTCAAACACCCAACCCTAAAAACAGACAGTTTCCTAATAAACTGCAGGATAAATGAGCCACAGGCGGCCACTTTTTTAGGGTTATCTATCCCCACGGGGGCCTTTTTGGGCGTCACAGGATAGTAAAAAGCAAGTCCACTCACACTTGGGCAAACATACACAGACACAACACAATAAAGTAGATTTATGACGGTCCAATTTATGCTGTACTTCCATGCACAGCAACACACAACTCCACACAGGGTCATAGTTTTGTTATACCTCATCCCAATTGTGTGCAACTCACAATATGTGGAGGAGGGATAGCATAAAATTGGGCCATAAAGTGAATCCCTCTCTAATGTCATCATACATGATCATAAATAAAGTTGCATTAGCTGCATAGGCTGAGCACTGCAAACAAACATAAGGAGTGTAAGTCGGGTGTTCTCCTGCAGAGGGAATTTGAAGGACATTACTTTGTGGTGAAGTCATGATGACTTGAAATAAGGGAGGCCACCAGCAGGAACTAATTGTCTCATCTTTGGTATCATAATTGATCAGAGCTTTGTTTCTTTCTAAGCTACATGAGGCTTAACAGATTCCAAAATATTCAGTGAGAGCTGCTGACTGCAGGACTAGTTATATATTCAGATCAAGCTGTTTAGTACAAAGCACAGCAGTAAACCAATAATACTTACAAACTCTTTTTACAAGCCCATCTTCTTCAAAGGTTTCCCTGCAGTGAATCTTTGCTGGAAACAATAACTGCAAAAAGAGGCGTCCCTGGTTTCATACTGTGCAGCAGGTAGACAGGACACAGTATCTGCTTTTATAGCTCCCATGTAAATATTTTCATGCAGGAATCATTACCTGGTTCCATTTGGGAGGAAAAATTATTGGTTCCTGTGATTTTTCTTTTTTTGCAAACCACATTATTGTGTTCACTGAAAACAAACTAACATTAAAGTCAAGTTTGTACAGGATGATTTATGCAGTGATGTAGTGGAAAATAGGAAAGTCTGAGCATCAAGAGCTACAAAAGCAATGTAAACAAAATTCAATTTTGTCTTCCTCCTTAAAAGCAGCCTATCTTCATATAACTTGCATCTGTTTGATGATACTCACTGTGATGTAGATGGCAAATTTATCTCATAAATATTTATGTATGCCTCTGTAGGCGAGTAAACTCTATTCTGCAAATAAGAGGGTACACACTGAGATCAGGTGGGTTTCATTTTGATGTGTACAGCATGTATCAAAAAGCAGAAATGGCTGCCAACCTGCGACTGCCAAAAAAGCTCTGTCAGTCTGTGTTTTGAACATGGGAAATAATGAAGAAAAAAGAATCCAGACATGCAGGCTGCAGCCAGACTTTGTCTTTCTGTGTGGTCTTTTGCTGTGAATAGTGCAATTACTTGTAGTTTTAGACAGCTCAGGGTGGCTCAAAAAAACACATATTGTATGAGCGGTAAAAAGGACAGAGAGAGGGAGAGATAGATTTGCACACATCTCGCTTTGGCCTTTAAAAGGCGGAAGCTGTCTCTGGTTTGTCATTTAGTGATGAGCACGTGAACTGAATAGGGTTGTGACTTTAACAGAATACTAAGAAAAACGAAGACAAGAAGGGGTGAAGGAAAGGAAGGGAGGACAGATGCAGATAGAAGAGAGGCCTTAAGAGAAGGGGTAAGAAAATGGAATAAAGGAGGAGAAAGGAAAAAAATTGAAGGAAGGAGAGAGGGAAGACAGCGTTCTATATAAAAGACAGAAAGAAAAGCTGAGAGGAGGATAAAAGGAAAAGGGCAACAGGATTGACTCATCTTGCGAGGGAGGAAGAGGAGGACAGGAGGAAGAATGGGTGGTAAACAATAGGACGGATGGTGTTGATAGGAGAGATGTTGAATGGTTCTCCAGGTCATTATATTTCACCCCATGGATTCTGTCAGAACAAGTCAGTGTGTGTGTGTGTGTATGTGTGCGTGCGTGCGTGTGTGTGTGTGAGGAAGAGAGATAGAGAAAGAGACACCATGAATTAACATCTCAAGGATTGATCAAGTATCACCAGGAGACAGATGTGAGTTCACACACTTATAATGAGAAATACACACATTACGTTGATATGGCACTCAGACACAAAGACAACACACACAAACACACAGTTGATGAGCTCTCGTACAGTTCACACCACCTTGTGCTCTAATCCTTTCAGCCACACACCATAACCCTCACTCAATCACACAGATCTCTCACTCACTCATTCTCTCTCTTCAACACACACACACACACACACACACACACACACACACACACACACACACACACACACACACACACACACACACACACACACCATCTCATACAATCAAATGAAGGAACACAGCTAGCGTCCCACAGCTGGACACTGATGACAGAGAGAGAGAGGGGCGTTGGACCTGCTGTGTGAACAGGCGGTATTTCCATACAAATCAATGGAGCATCAGGCTAAGCTCTACGACACATCAGGGGACAGGTCTGGGCACATACGCCATGAAGATGAAAATACTCACACTCACATACACACACTACTATCACATCACCACATGCAGGCACAGGAAGCTGCAATCACCTGCCCTTTACACCTCCACACACACACACACACACACACACACACACACACACACACACACACACACACACACACACACACACACACACATTGCTGGCTAAAGACACTACATTGAAAGGATCAGTGAGCAGACAAGGATAATACAACTTTAACAAAACTCAAAATGACTGTCAAAAAAAAATCTGATTTAACTAGATATGACTCATATGACTTATCAGGGTCATGCGGGCCGTAGACCACTATTAGTGAAACCCAGCTAAAGGGGGACGAAAAATGAAGAACGGCTTATTTGTTTTATTACTTGTCATGAGTTTTAAGTAAGTAGACCAATATCACATCTATTCCATCTCAACAAACAAATATGATTTGTTTTGCCACCTCCAATAATTAAAGGGATGCAGCCTGATTGTAGCTGATTATTAGTCCAAACAATCCTCAAATGTGTGATGTCACTGCTCCCGGCTGAGCTTGAGCCTCCTTGACCTGGATATCAAACATGTTAGATGAATGTGATTCCAAGTCAGACTGCTTCAGACAAAATACCAATGAGAGGAGCAGGCTGGAAAGCATCACCAACCATTGTTGCATGCTTAAGGCTCATTAATGCTCAACATTACATACAGATCCAGATCTGGATCTGGGGCTCTCCATCTGTGCTTCGTGTTCTTTTTGTCCTAATTTTTGCATGTATCCTTGAAGTTTACCAATATGGGCCAGAAGGAGCAGTACCACTGGAAACTGTGGGGGGAGTGTTGCTGCTGTCCCTACTGGATAGGCATCTCTAGAGAGAAACGAAGAAGACAGTGGTGGGACTGGAAATGACGTTTGTCGTCAATTTCTCTTATCGGTACCACAAGAGAAAAGAATTGTCCATCCTCCAACCGCAAGGAATTTAGTGGCCTGACCGACCACCGCCTCCTCCAACGCTGCCTCCATTTCAATCCCCTGAAATATACATTGTCACAAGCTCCTCCACAATCGCCATGTTCCTTTTTGTTTGTTGTTGTTAGAAACTTTTTACTCCGGCCTGCCCCCTTACGGATGTAACGGTTAATATCCATGCCTACATAAAGGAGGCATGAAAGTGTGTAGGTAGTGAGGGAACCATCGTTTGAAATGGGCGCGTACACTTTCATGTGTTTGGCGAGCATAAATGAGCCTATATATGTAGTTACATGGCAGCAAACTTAACACATCAGCTGCACCTATGCCATCCTCCCGGCCAGGATTTCTCCCATTCTTCTCGCTTTTGTTTTTAGAACAGCCATCCATCTGATCATCCTCCATGTTTGTTTGTCTTCTGAAGTCACAGAGAATCTGTGAGATCTCAAGTCTGTGAATTAACAGCTATTAAATCATCACCACAAGTATTGAATAGGCTTCTTTGAAAACAACATTGGTCTGAACTGTCCTTGTGTGGTCTTTTATGGCTTTAAAACCACTTATGGCCGCCTGTGGCTGGCTTTAAACAGAGAAAAAAATATATATATTTTTTTCCCTGCAGAGTAAAAGAAAACACTGATCAAAATGTAACCTTATTGCAATAGCGACAACAACTTCTCAGCTTTTACCCTGTACTCTGTCTGATTTTGTAGAGGCCTGTAGAGGCCTTCTATAGTGTCTTTTTAAACAGACATTTATGACCACTAGATAGCTTCCCATATATGTATGCATTAACGATCAGCAGCAGGTTATTATTGAATATTAGTATTAAATCAAAAAATCAATATCTCACTCTTCTTTTAAAACAACTTTCTTTGTAATCTCCTTGAACCCTCTTGTCAGCATGAAACAGCCACCAGCACTGTCTTTATGGCTGTCATATTCAGACTTGAATGCTTTGAAAAATCAATCAAGCTTTATTTGGGGAGCACAGTTCATACAAATCAAATACAAATAACAAAAAAAGTGTTGAACTATTTACTTGTTTTACAGACACTTATGCTTAACAAAGCAAACTGGCCTCTTCTTGTTGAGAAGTTAAAACTAAATGTAGTATTATTGTGCTGTATTATTGTGCTCATAAAAATCTCAGCTCAGCAGTAAAAATTTAAAAGGTGAAGACTGACTACATTTTGTCACATAATGCTCAAAATTTTATGAAAGGTGCCTGTCACCATTTAAACAGACTTGCGGTGTAGAGGGTCATGTCAGGATGCAGACATGAATTCTTTGTCCTCTCACTGCTGCCATTTCGGCCAAATGGACAAAACATGCATGTGGTCAAAAATCACGTGAAAAAAACAAAAAAAGTTTGTACTATTTTATTTCTTGTAGCCTTTGCATTATATGATTAATATCATTAACACACTCTCACAATGTTTTATGAGACTAGCCATAGGATGAGTATACTCTATTGGAAGTGTTGCTGCATTTATGGTACTGGAGTTGAATGAGCACCTCAGCTTGGAGAAGACTTGTCCAGGCCTTTGATTAAAAATGAGATACGGTGCGCAGTCTAATTAATTTCCACATATGTGAATATGTCTTCTTTTTCCTTTTCTTCTTCACCATTATCTTTGTCAGCAATAGAGGTTGGTGTCACATTACATTGAAGCTACAAATAAAGTTCTGGAAGAAAAATCTGTGTACTCCTTATCTTTCAAGGCTTGAAGACTGTCACATGTAAAATGAATTTCAGCCCAATTGCAGTCTAATGGAAATGGAAATGCCAAAAAAGCTCATCAGTCTTTTAAAATAACCCATAATGTTCAAACCCTACTGCACACCAATTTTATCTGCCATCATCCGTCTTTGTGATGGGGAACTGGGAATTAGCTAGCGCATTAGAGTAAGCATATTAAAAGGATAAGAGCATCACTACAAGCCCAACAAAATTGTCCAGTGATGAGAAGAGAAAAGGAAAGAAAAGGCAGAGAGGATGGAAAAAGGTGAATGCTGGAAAAAAATGGGGGTGGGGAGCCTGATGGAGGTTGAAGTACTCTGAGTGCCATGATGAACAAAGACAAGGAGGAGAGACCCGAGTGGGGCCCATTCATGGCCCACTGTTTGGTGAAATAAAACACAAGGATGGAGAAATAGAATGAGATGACGAATTGGGAGGGGTGATCAAACAAGCGAGCAGAGAGGGAAATGAGAAAGAAAGCAGAGACAATTCATTATTAAACTGCGCAGGATGGACAGCCGGAGAAGAGCTGGATGAAGGAGAGAAGAAAAACAGAGTTGAGAGCACAGAGAAAGAGAGAGATAGGAAATGAAAACAAACAAGCTATCATCCATCCTGTCCATCTATTGTTGCTTAGAACCACTGAAAGGTCGCTGTGCTTTTCTTCTACCAATGTCGACAGGAGGGGGGGAAGAACAGCGGTGGAGTAGAGAAGAGAGGGGAAAAATTGTGAAGATTTATTTATTGAGGGGAGGAGGAGTGGCAGCAGCAGTAGCTGCGGTGCTTCAGAATTCTTGATCATCGCCACAGCGACCAGTCACCTGGCAACCGGGTACACAATGGCTGTGGTAGCCTTGGCAACAGCGTGGTCTTCATCTGAAACATGGGGACGGTGATGAGGCGAGCATGCAGGGAGACAGGTAGACAGATGGAGTGATAGGGAGAGGAGTGTGAGATGGAGGGCAGGCGGGTGATAGGGAGGAATAGAGGGAGGAGGAGGAGGAGGAGGAGCAGGTGTGAACACAGAACTGGAATATCACACCTCAACAGGTGCAGAGGATTGGCCAAATGTGTGTAAAGACATAATGAGAAATGTAATGAGCTACTGACCAGGAGAATGGCCCACCATATGTGGCTCTGCTTGAAGGAAAGATATGTTTGTATTCCTTGTTTGTGTTTGTCTTTGAATGTGTGTGTACGTGGTTTTGTGTTTCTCTGGGGGTTTCAAGGAAGGTAAGGGAACCTTTACTTTTATCTTTACTTGAACACACACACATCTTGTTTTCACAGCAAAATTCTTTTTTTTTTCTTTCACATTATAAATCTTTGTGTCACTCCATCTTGAGCATCTGCATGTTTCTGCAAGTTTTGTAGCAGGCTTGTCTGCAGAAATAGTCTGGCCTTTGTAAAAACAATCACATCACATTGATTTATATCCAAACATGTGCCTACTAGCATGCTCTTGCTTTCGTGAATATGTTTAAACTCACTCAGCAGGTTGAGTAAAAAAGTCTTATCCACAAAAGTCTCCAATGGGTTCAGTTTCTGGTGCGAGGGCCACATGTAGAAAAAAAAATAAAAATACAATAACTAAAATCAACATTACCCACTTTATCTTCCTTCTTATGAAATTAAATACTGCCTTCATTTGTGCTTGCTTCATCTTTAGCATGATAGTTAATTATAGTTAGCCAATTGTAAAATTTAGTAAGCCATGCCACCAGCTTAAAAACTTAAAATAAATGTCAACACAACAAAACCACTCCCTGAGTAATGTGGTTCCTTGCTACATTGAAGCTTTTCGACATTGAACCACTTCTACCAAAGTCGGTCAATACATTTTCAAGCTCAGTTAGTTTGAGTTATGATTATTGCTCTGTCAGGTGATGTAAGAAGACTACTGCCAGTGTTCCAGTTTACAAGCACCAGGTAAGAATGAATTTATCAGCAAAGTTTTTCCCACTTCTGTTATGGAAGCTGACAACATGCTCCTCTTCAGCTAATCACTACTGAGCTATATCCTGGTTGACTTATTATGCCACATACCAAAACAATTGACAAAAGCTGTTAGCAAGAGGCTAATGGGTCATAGTTCAAATGATGAAAAAAACTAATAACATTACAGCATTCCACTTGCTCTTGAAAATATAAATATATAAAGAAGAAAAATAGAAATGAAAATGAATAAGAATAAAAAAGAAATTGCAACGATTAGTAAAAAGTGCAAATTATCAGAAACTAAGCTGTTTACAAAGTGCAGAGTGAGTGGCGTGTGGTGTATTTTGAGGACCCAGAGGCAGACACAGTGGCAGATTGCAAATTAAGATGTAATTTTAATGTCCAAACTCAGGGGTAAAGGCAAAAGAGAAAGTCCGGTTGGCTGGCTGGCTGGCTGGCTGGCTGGCTGGCTGTTGTGTGGGCTGGAGACACTGCGGAGAAAACAGAGGAGATGGAAGTGAGTAGACATACAATGAATCACAGGGAGCAAAGTTACAAGCACTTATTCAAAAGGAAGGCCAGGAGATGCGGCTGTACCACTTGGGAGTGAAGACAATACTCAGGCGCTGAGACTGAGGGCTGCTGGCTTCTTAAAGGCCTTGATTGCAGATTCAGTGCAGGTGTGGAGTCTCACTCAGCCTCAGCGACCGGGGAGGGGGAGGGTGCTCTGGAAAAGAGTCAAGCCAGACCAGGCAAACAAAGAAAAACAGGAAGTCCAACCAAAATAAAACAAGAGTTGGAGGCGTCTCACCACAGAGTGTTTAAAAAAAAAAAAGCTATGTACACATGTAAAGAGTGTATAAATCAGTTTGTAATATAGGATATTGCACAGAGTATTGTACAGTTAAAAGTCCAGTCTAGGTCAGACTTATTTATAATTTTGACTTTGCTTTTTCTGCACGTTCATTCGGAGTTCTCTGCATAAATAATTTTAATGGTTGAACATAAATTTCAAACAAAAAAATAGACCGATGACATCAACTCAAATGGTTCATTAGTAAGCAGAAGAACTAATTTCACTGACTCTGATAAATTTGGTTTAATTTGTGTTCAATATACATTTTTCAATGTTTAATGGTTTAGCAGACTAATCATGCTCATCCCTGGTGTACACTCTGATGTGCTCTTTCAGCGATGAAGAAGAATAAGAACAATTTGATTAAAAAGAAAAAAAAAAACTACCGCCAAGCCACTGAGAGGAGCAGGTGAATTACTAACACTTTTTTTTGTAGTGCTTCTCAGCACTGAATGTGCCCTTCGTCCCTGGAGCCTGACGAGGATACTCTTTTGAGCTAATTAAAAAATAACTTAGCTTTGTTTCGGTTAATAAGCCTTTCCAAGCTCCCCTGTCTTCTTTCCCTCATTTGCTATTGGTACCATGGTTTATGGACAGGTCCTTACAGGACAAGGAATAAAAACCTGGTTTTATTTTTTGAAGAGGGGGTTATAGTGTGGATGGGTTATAATTTACCTAAAAGTTCTCCTATATTGTTCACTTCAGCTGATTACAGCATTTCTCAGTTGTCTTTAAAAGAAGGGTTTAAACTAAAAAAAATAAAAATACACAAATTCAGCCTCTGTAGAGGGCTGGAAATTTTTCTCAACTGAGCCACCCCTTAGCTTCTAACCTCATTTTCCATGCAGTGAGCAGACAGAAGGGGATCCTATAATAATGCAATTCTGTGCTAATTGGCTGCCTAAATGCTGATTGCTGAGGGGGAGAGTGCACATCAGTGTAGACAAATGCAGAGGTGGAAAAACACCAAACCAACCTGCAGAACAATCTAGACCCAGGGTCCGCAATAGGCGGACCGCGTTCCATGTCCAGACCTTGGACCACCTCTTTGTGGACCCAAAGAAAAAAAAATCAACAACAGGGCACGGCACTCTCTCTGACTGACTGACGCGAGGTTAGACTGGCGGAGAGAGAGAGAGAGAGAGAGCGTGTGTGTGTGTGTGCGACTGTACGCGTGCTCACGCTTACATTATGGGCTGCCATTCCCATGACAACGATGCGTTGATTGGCTGATAACTACGCAAACCGGCAGTCACACATCTTCCTCCTTCAGTCCATCTTCTTTGCACGGCGCAGGCAGCGGTAACATCTTTGCAGCAGGAGCGCTGCTCACACCTAGCGCCCGACATCAAAACGGCAAATCAGAGAAAGGTGGACACTGAAAATCGCTGATTCACTGATGAATGGACCAACAAATATATGATTATCTTACCTCCTTTAAGTACAAAGCCAATGGTTCTTTTGTGCAAAGCACTGTTGGTCTGATTAAAAGTGAAAACATAAAACGCCATGAGAAGCGATTTTGATAGAGATTGCCCCCAAAAATCTGAGCTACAAACAGATAAAATAAAATGCTTTTTTTATTTTATTGAGTAATACTCAGTAAGAAAGAATATCAGTGTGATGCTGAATATGAATGTTTTTGTGCCTTCCAATAACTCCTGATTATTACAGTACAGTACACCCAGCCTAAAACTACATAAAAACATAAAAAAAAAAAAAATCACCCAAACTTTTTTGCCGCCACGCACGCGCTGTGGACTTATGACATCCTCAAAATTTATTTTCTGGACCTTTTACATTTCTAATTGAGATCCCCTGATCTTTTTTTTTTTTTTTTTTTGTTGTGTGTTGTTAAGCGCCTTGGGTATCCTGAAAGGCGCTATATAAATGTGAGATATTATTATTATTATTATTATTTATCATGCATGTAAGAGTATATATTACGACAAAGTTCTGATGGCTGGTGTAAGGTCACAAACTGTTGGTAAAGATCCTTTTATAAGGTTCAGTGTAGTTAAAGCAAACCCAGCTTTATACTGATCCTCATTATTGGAGCAGTCTGAAGAGTTTAGCACAGACTATATAGTATCAAACTGTATCTGTTTTTGGTCCTTCAGTGTTGGGAAAGAATAAAGATGATGGTGTTGGTGTGTGTACAACAAACAGAACAATTGGTGTGTCTGATTATTAAACATATGATGTCTTAACTTTGTCAAAAAAAAAGAAAAAACTAAAAAACAAATGACAATAGGGAGGAAAAGAGGAAACAGAATTTCCCATGTTCCCAAAGGGCTGTCAAATTGACTTAAAAAAAACAAACAATTTTTTTAAGTATAACCTGTTCTCTCTTTCCTAGTCGTCTCCATGTATTGTCTGTTTGGATTCTCATCAACCATGAAACTGTAAAACAGATAGTCAGAACATTGACGTTTGTACGACTTATACATTTAAACACCAAGATAACAAGATACAGGTTTCCCACCCTGAGCATAATGTCACAGGAAGATGACTGCTGTGGGAATGTGGTCAATTAATCAAGGAGTGAATGTAGAAGTTGTTTGAGTGCCAATGCATATATTACTCCTGTCATTATGTCACCATAGAAACCAGTTCAAATAGTCTTGTTGAAACAACGTTTTCCAACAGTTTGGCTAAGGAAGTAATGTAGAGGATTTTTTAATCTTCACATTTTGGGGGTTTCTAGGTTGTAAAATGTTCAATGACTGTATGTAAAGGTGAGGTGAAAAAATTGTTTTAGTTTATGTGGCCTCTAAAGCTGTTGTGAGCTGCTCTCTGTAATTGCCATGGAAAAAGAATAAAAAGGCTGTCTCTTCAGCCTGTTGTCAATCATCTGCTCTAATACCAACCCCTCGCAGCAGTTTCAGGCCTTCGAAAGTACAACAGAGACATTATCAGCCTTTTTTTTTTTTTTTTTTTTTTTTTGCTTGTGAAGGTCATTAAGGGGCATCAGTATAAGTCTCAGTCTGTTTCTTCTGTTAAAAGCTCCACATAGTGCCTTTTTCAGGTTATTCTCTTTTACATGTACATGGTTGAATGAGAATAACAAGTTTTAGCCTCCAAAGCCCTTGCATCTTCACCTTTTCCCTCTTTATGGGTGTCCATGACAACCACACATCAACAGCCCAAACACTCTCACTAATGATTCAAGTGTTCTTCAGGAAGATTGAGTTTACCTGATGAGTCACATGTCAATCCCCTGAAACACTTGGTAATAAATCAGGCCTGTCTCTGTTTCTCTCTGACAGAACTTTACAGTGATTCATATGTACGCCTGGTGGAAGCTTTTATTGCATATTCATGTGAAACACCTACACATGAGAGCACATGCAGGTTGTGACACAATACCAATGCAAACTGTGATAATTAAACCTGCAGAAAAAAAAGTATATGTATAAAGTATTTATTCCAACACACAATTAAACCAACATCAGACAAACTAAGTGGATAAACACAATGCAGAATAATACATCACTGACACACACAGTTTCCAAATGAGTGCAGTTTTAATTTGACATTCTGTAGGAACATGATTTAATAGTTAACATTTCAGATAAGACTTATTGTGGCCTCTGTGTGTGTGTGTGTGTGTGTGTGTGTGTGTGTGTGTGTGTGTGTGTGTGTGTGTGTGTGTGTGTGTGTGTGTGTTTGTCTAGAGGGCCGACTAAGATTGAGTTTGTGTTTGTTTTAATGTGTGTCTGTACTGTAGAACAGCCTCTAAGCCCATTAGCCCCAGGTTAAGTGATTTACAGCTTCAGCTTTAAGCCCCTCCTGCAATCTCATCCCCTACATCCCTGTCTATCTGCTCACTCTATCTGCCGAGCTTATCTGTCAGATTATACACACACACACACACTTACATACACATACTTACACGCAACTGTCAGTCTGCTCCTGAAAACACAACTCTAAACAGATATCATCGTCTCCAGAAAACAAATAAAAGACAAGAAATCTACTAATCACACATTGCACTTGCTCAGGCATACCTTTTTCTCATTAGAATGTGTTGTGCTCCTGGAGCTAACACAAAGGAGGTGTTTCATCCACTCTGTATGTTTGTTCTCATAGTGAGTTCCCTTTGATAGGAGCGTCTTCGTCAATGCATTTAGTAGCTGTGTACACTATCTCTCTGCAATGGTGTGTGTGTGTTTCAAAGTGTGTTAAAAAGAAATGATAATATGTACAGGAGAAAAAATAAAGTGTGTGCATGTGTATCTGTGTGTGATCGATCTAATAAACTTCACGACTGCTCTCGCTCTCTCTTTCACTCTGCCGTATTTACAGGCGCGGTGAACAGCCTCCAACCTCGGAGACAAAAGGAAATGTAAAAAGCAGCTCTAAGGATAGATAAAAGCAAGAGAGGGAAGTGCTAAATGATTGCTGGAGCTCTTGCATATCCCTCTTCCCTCACCTCCTCCTCTTCTTCTCCTATTCCTATTCCTCCTCCACCTCCTCTACCTCATCGGTCGGCCTCCTGTTTTTTATTCTACATTTCAAAGGGACAAAGCGAGAAAAAGGGAGAAACCAACAGCGGCAAAGCAGCAACTCCACTTACAAACACACAGGCATTATAATGGGGTGGCCGCGGCGTTGCCACGACAACACCCAGGGAGGTGCGGGTGGGGGGACACAGCGACAGCGAGACTGAAATGGGAGAGAGGAGGAGGTAGAGTAGGTGGCAATAAAAAAAGAAAGAAAGAGAGATGGAGGTTGTTATCTTGAGTGTATTTACCTGTAGCTCTCGTGGCTGCTTGGCAGAAATGTCTTTTTCGTCTCGCCACTGATCTGCCATGTCAGTCAGCAACTCGATGTGTTTCTCATACAGCATTTTATCATATGGGAAAGACAGCAGATTGAGTACAAGTCCCCTGTTTGGAAGAACAGCTCACATCTGCACTCAGAGGAATAAACAGCACCTGACTATATTTGGAGAGATATTTTTAACTTCAGCACAAGAACAACCACGTTCATGCATGATCCTTTGTCAGCGCTACTTGTTAGAGTTCAGAAATATTTTCCAAGAAATATATGCATCCACACAGACTGGCATCATGTTGAGAAGTAAAGGAATCAGAGTTCGGTTCTTGGCTGGATAAAATAAACCTAAATGACTCACTGATAACTGATTTAGGATGAACTGATTTATTCAAAGCTTATGTTTTTTCACAGAGATGTTCAGCATAAAGGTAGACCTTCAGAAAAGTTGGCTTTTATTTTTGACCCCATTACCTACAAAGTGTTACAGAAATTGTGATTACACTGGATGAACCTGTAATCTTTAATCCTTTCAGGTAAAATCCTACACCCGTAGACTGTATATAGAATGGACGCTGTCTGCCTCCTCGCTGGGTGAAGCTATGCCGAGAACAGCACACTCTGGGGCTGCAGTATAGGTCATAAACCCCGCCTCCTCCCGCAATCCTGGTGGAGCTGTGGACAACTTTAAAAATTAATTACACAGAATATACATTTTTCTCCCTCCTACTTGCATGTTGACATGTAGTTACTGTTAAACTGGTTTGTGCTCAAGTCCTCTTTTTTCTGTACAGCTCCTTTTTTAAAAGTCATTAAGGGGTTCATGTTTTCTATGATTGACAATTGATACAGCCTATGGGCGTAAGAAAATTGCGTAGTTCACCCAGGGGATACGCTGTTTAAGCTGAGCGTCATCACAGTGAATCGCAGCGACTCTCCCACCGAATGCGTACAATGCCACTGCACAAGTGGTGAAGTGCGTACAAAGCTACAGCACAATGTTGGTTTCAGGAAATAAAGAAAGATCGCGGAAATACCGAGAGCTTTTCAGCTTCAAATCCGTATACTGGTGGAAGGCGGAACCAAGTTGTCCATAGTATATACAGTCTATGTCTACACCATAGGGACGTGCCACAGGCGCGGCATAAATAATGACACATTGTCCTCCATGGTCTGGCCCTTTTCTGTATTCGGCTTAAAGTAAATAACTTATCTGATCACTGAAACAAATCATCTGTTAAGCCGCCGCAGCAGCAGCTGCAGCAGGACAGGAAGAGGACACGGAGACATGTCCAGGTCCGGCTGCGCGAGAAATAGGAGGAAGAGGAAGAAAGAAAAGGAGGGAGATGAATTACATATCTTGTGAACTTCATCAAGTGTGTTTATTTACTAGATATTTAATTTAATTTAATTTAATGCGGTTTCAGCTGTGTTGATTCGGTCAGGTTGTGTGTCCAAATGCGTGCCAAACGCGCTCATCAGATCAGATATAGATCAGAATATATCTATATAGATCTAAATGTATGTGCTGACTCAGATTATTAGTTGTTGATGATTTTTTATTGCACTGAAATGTGCCTGATACTGTGAAAACCTGCCGTTGAGGCATCGGTGACGTATGCCGATACGCCGCCGGTCTACCAAAATACCACTAGACCAGCTGCGCTCCGCCTGCGCTGAAAGCTGACCAGGTTTGAATTGGCGAGCTTTCAGCGCACTTTATACGCTGGTGGCGAGCACAAAAATGTCACTGCGCCTGTCAATTTAAAACAACAACACCTATTATTCAATGCCCCTTAAATACTTTACCTGAGCCAGTAACATGTTTTAAAAGGATTATTAGGTTAATAATGAAATAGAAAACTACATTGGGTTATGGTATAGACTTCAGAACATGGCTGATATTTACATCAGTGGCAACACTGAACAGCATTATGGTGCACAGCATGATTGGGCTTCAATGAAGGACCGGTGAGTAGCTGTTTAGAATTGATATGCTGTTATCAAAGGCATCACTCAGCAGCAGCCTGACTGAAGAAGGTTCCTTCAGGGTCTGCGGATAGTATTTCTATTTGTTTTTGTTAACCAGGCCGGGACATTATTCCAAAATATCTCTGATCAGCCTGATTGGTTAGCCCAACTGGTTTATCTGTCAACCTTTTATTCAGACAACATATTTGTTTACCAATAAAACGTCAGTTGTGTTAGGTGGCTTCTTAAATTTGTTCATCACACCTGAGCTCTTGTAAAATAAAAAAGAAAAGGACTGTAACATCAGAAATATACTTGGGGGTATCTTTGGGGTTCTCTCAGAGAGAAAATTGTTTAAATTGTCTTCCTGTATGACCATTTTGTGAGCCTGTTTTGCATGTTGTTCCCCACACTCTACTTCCCACATTTCCTGTCTCCTTTGAGCTGTCTGATCCAGAAAAGGCAGAAAGACCCAATGATGAGTCAAATAGAGACATAGCAGCTCATGCCTGTGATTAGTCAGATTTGTGAAAAAGTCAGATATTGATCAGTAAGTGAGGAAAAAAGTGCATTTGGATAAATAAGCATGTTCAGTATTGCTCTGAATAGCAACACAGCATTGACTTGGAGGGACCCTTTAATGATTGAACCCATTTACTCAAAACCAACTTCTCTAGTCTCACTTCAAAGTACTTTGGCTGTCTGAGATTGTCAAGCCATAATACATTATCTTTGTCTTTTCGCATTTATCACAATTTTCCCCCAAACATCCTGTGGTTAGGAAGGCTTGTAGAAAAATAGATCATCTGAAAACTAAACTTGGGTTTTGAAAGACTGTCCTATTAGCCACCTGTTTTGTGGTAGGATTCATTATCTCAACAATTACTGCATCAGAGCAGTACTGAAGTATTTACCTGTCTGTTTATAGAAATACAGCATCTGTGCTGTGTGGCATGACTAACTCTTTCTCAATACTCACCGCTCACACACAACATTTTACCAGAAGACAAGATCCCCTCTGGATATTTTGGCTGAAGGTGAAAGCCAAGAGTCTGTCATGTGTTGCAACCTGTTACCTTTCCTGGCTCTGATACTTGAGACGTGGCTGATGTCAATCAATAGCGTAATAGGAAGTCTGTTGTAGGTGGAGAGCAGGAGTCAGAAGTGTCTGCTTTTCTTTCTTTTTCCCTATTTTTTTTTTTTTTTTTTTGGTGTCGAGCAGGAACAGGACAGAATCCTGCTAGACAGAAGATGAGTGTGATGCGTTTAGATAATGTCTAGATTTCAGGTTAAGACATTGTAAGGAAATGATCAAGACAGTGAGCAATCATAGAGTGACGATAATTACTTAAAATTGGATAACAGACAGTTTTTTTTTCTTGTTACATCCATTTTTTTGAACCAGTTTGGTTGTAAAGCATTTGAGACTGACTGGGGCATGTGGATGGGAATGATATCCCACGGCTGATGAGCAAAATTAATACTTTTATCACCGTCCATATAACTGTTCTCACATTGTAGAATCCTCCTGGTCACATACTTATCAACTATAAGTTTGATAAAACTTATAGTCAGGGCTGGTTCAGGCCTAGGCCCCTGGCTATTAGTTATGCTGCCATAGGTTTAGACTGCAGGGAGATGTCTGCAGTAAGATGCACACCAGTGTGGCCGTCTATCAGTATCTGTCATTGGGAGAGGGAGCTTTTATAGTTGGCCAGTATAACTCTTGAGTGTAGCAGGTAACTTTTCATAAAACCTCCACAAACAACCCCTTAGAATTAGCGTTCAAACCTTCAGTTTTTGACTCTGTGTTATGCCCTCATCTGGAAAAAAAACAAACAAAAAAAACACTTCAGACTTTTTCTTCAGGAAACAAACAGTCTTGCATTGGGAAGGAGAGAGGCAAAGGGCAGGGGGAGCTACTGTAAGCATACACTGGCAGTTTTCATCCGTCTAGGATTTAAGCCAAATATTTGATTACATTTTTGCCTAAGTGTCCTTTTACACCCAAGTACACCTCGTGGTTATTTAAAAAGATAGCAACAGGTTAAAGTGGTAATAATTTGGTAATTAACGTGGCTTGCTATAATCTGATGTTCATTAGTAATGTGATTATGTCTGGTCTTATATTTTATGGTTTTTGTTGCAAAGAAGCTAAAAATAAAGCCCCCTGGTGTAAGCTGCACTTGCTTCTTGTCTTCTGTTCAACTTTAGAGACAGATCATTTTGGTGAAATAAAAATAGCTAATATATCTGTGCACACCATACACATGTTATACTTCAGTACATGTAAATACTGTTTGCCCATCCCAACTTGCATATCACCCTTAGCAGCTGTAAACTGTATCAATAAGATCAAAATGTCAGTGCAGTCTTTTGTTGTTGTAACCTCCACTGCACCCCAGCCTTGGGTCAATACTACACTTTAACAATACAAGCAGCTGATTCACCAATAAAAGTAACAGACACAAAAAGCACTGTCAAACTATGCTTCACCTTGTAGCTATTTAAAGCTGAGCCTTAAACATGGAAAACATGTTGTAGCAGCTTGCTGCTGTATCAAAAAAAAAAGGATTTGGGTACTTGCTGGTTTAAGGATATCTGCAGAGGTTGACAGGCCACAGTGTATTGCCTATTGACAGTCTGTGCATCTATCAAATACTGTGTTGACAGTATGTCTGAATCAGGGGCGTCACTAGACCTAATACTGTACTGGGGCACACCTGGGGCACAAAGAATTCATGAGAGTGCGCAAAAAAACAAAAAAAAAAAAAAACTTTCAGCACTTATTTATCTTTAAAAAAACACAAATAGTTCTTTAAACTATTCAATCGTATCAGACTATGTTGTTGTCTAGATCTTTGATTAACCACCTGAAATGTACTGCGGTAATGCATTTGGCCTACTTGTGCACTTTACTCTAGACTTCTAAACCATTACTGATAAAAGCAGAAAGGAAGAGCAATGAATCTTTTTGAAATATTTATTTAAGCAAACATCTGCATATTGAACATTTACAAAAGTAAAAAATAAATAAATAAAGCACCAGTCTACTGTGCTATTTTTCTGTGAAATAAACTTGAATGGTTTAAAAATTTGGCTCACGACTTCATGATAGGGAAAAATGTTTTTCTTCCTGAAGATAGGTCATTTGAGAACCACTGCACCATCCATAGGCTATATCTGTCAACTAACATAAGCTTACTCAAAATCATCATTGATGCAGAGGTCCTGAGCAGAACCAGCAGGATCAGCAGACCATAACCAACATTTTGTTTCATGCTGATGAAACTCACTGGAAATTCCCCCCACAGCTCCTACAGCAAATTAATATGGTTGTCTTGATACAAGGAATAACGTTAGCTAACTTAGCATTAATTTAAGACAGACTTATGTTGCCTAGCTAGCTAGGACTTCACTTATCTCTCTCATTCCTCGCTGCTTTATCCCTGCTGCGGGCAAATAACTTTCTGATATCTATCTAGGAGTTCCAGTTGAATCAAAATCAAAATAATATATTTAACAAGTTGTTGTCAGCTAACGTTACCTACCTCACGCAGTTATTCTCATCGCCTGCCTCTCTCTCTGTATCTCCCTCTCTCTCGCTCTCTCGACTTCGAGTTGACACGGAAGTATTAACAACCGAAGTCGCTACATGTGAATTAATTACCATATTAATTAGCCATGTGCGCATTGTTCATGTAGGGTGAATACAGTAGCACTGAATTACCATACTAAGTAGTATATGTGCTGTAGTCTATGCTATGTAGACTTAAAACTCTGAGGTAATTGTTTTTATTGGTGAAATTTTTACTGGGGCACTGCAGATCAATACTGGGGCACGTGCCCCAGTGAAATCTGTCTGGCAACGCGGCTGGTCTGAATGTCAAGGCAGGGCTGTCAGGAGGTCAGCAAAGTCAATGATGGAGCCACTGGAGTCAATACAGAATGAGGGGAAAGGGTAGGGAGAAGAAAGGAGAGGGTAGGCACAGGGGTGGAACAGATGGCCAGAAATAAGGGACCGAAGATTGGAAGAATCATATGAAGAAAGCATAAACTTACAGCACACCCTCATGCTATGCATGCTAGGTGAAACGATTTGGATTGGGAGCTAGAAAGTAAGACGGAGTGAAGCGCAAGAGTAGGCAGATGGAGCTGGTTAAATCCTTGTCCTGAGTATTGTACCAATTGTGGCAGAGAGGCAGACACAATAGCTGAGCAGTCTCCTGTCGCTTCCATAAACAAGATAAATTGATGGGACTCCCCCGCCCACAAACATCCACAGTTTGTTTTTATTGCCTTCCAAGAGAATGGAATGGAAACCTACTCTGGTAAAACAAAGAGAAACCATCCGCTAAATATTCCTTTTCCGCTCTCTAAGGCCTTCTCAATAGCATCATGGCTGAGTGGCAGCATTTGATGCTATTGTCTCATATGAGTAGCTTTGGCTTGTATTAGGGAGATGCTCTTGCTGTCTGGCTCCCGTGCTGCTGTGGAGAACAAACTAAGAGGATGTAATTCAATCGTTAGGTTTAAAAAGCCATCTCTTTACCGTTGTTATAAATTTATTTATTTTGTACTTTAGATACACAAAACATGATGTAGCATAAACAGTATTGATTTTGGCTGCATTTCGTCAATTTTGACACCCCCAGGGATTTTGCATTTTCCATGATGGACATTAAATTATTTTTTCTGAGACGTTGAAAGCTAAAATGAGCACACACACACACACACACACACACACACACACACACACACACACACACACACACACACACACACACACACACACACAATAATAAAATAGGATTTGTCAGTCAGTAGGCAGAGAGATTAGAGAATCATATGTCTTACTGAACTGAATAACAAGCGAGTGAGAGGAATACATTATTAATAAAACAGTTGTTGAACATGTCTGTCCTAGGCACTTATTGCAACCAATTTGGACTTGGTTGTAGTTAAACTTACCAAAGAACAGAAAAGCCTGAAAATAAAATGAAACAATCTCACCCAGACATGAGATGACCTTTACAGACTGACATTTCAGCTCTGAAAAAATCAAAAAGAAAACATGTTTATTAAAGTTGCTCTCTGTCTCCTCTGGTATTTATTCTGTGCCTGTCTACTTGTTGATGCAGTGTTGTTAGCGCTGATCTATGCCGCCTTCAGCACAGTCTGTGATTTACTATGCGCTCTGACTCTGACACAGGCCGGGGAGGGGCAGGGGGTCACATTTAATGGTTGTCTGACCTCCATCCATCTTCCCACCCAATCAATGACGCCATTCAGGCAGATTTCATCCAATCAAAGTGAGGCTATACGTCATGTTGAGATGTGGATGTTGCAGAAAGCCTAGTTTGAGTGGACAAGTCCAGAACTCTGTTGCAGGGATTATAAGAAAGATTAGAGACCATCTGGACAGCACACACTGTGCAGTACATGTATCAGTGATGTAAAACATGACTGTGAAACAACTTAAAAGGTAAAGTTAAGCATACCATTTACATTATTACACTTATTTAGTGTTGCATCAGTTTATTATCTTTTCATGTTAGCTTTTCGGGCACATGACTCATCAAGTCTCCAGACAAATTCCCGAACATGAAAAGTGAGCTTTCCTACATCCAGAATGTGAAAGAAGTCTTTTTGGCTCAGCCTAATTTGATGAATTCAATATTTGTTCAGGACTCAATGGCACAACTCTCACTTATTTACTCTCAAAAGCTGAAATGGATTACCACACTGATTAATTTATGAGATGATTGACAAAATGTAATTTTTAGATTTGCAATTTGATTAACACACTATATTTAAGTGCAAAAGAATTAAGCTTTTTTTGTGTGTGATGTTGGTATGATAGAGGATAAAATGAAGATTTTTCTCTCTTTTTTTTGGTAATTGGGGACTTTAAAGCTAAAAAAATCTATATGCTTAGGGTGACCTTTTGCAAATTAAGTGTAAATGTTGACAACAATGTTGAAATTCTGTTGAATGAATATAGAGCTGAATTGTCATCTAGATTCAATGTAGAGATTTATGTAGCTAAGTGGTGACCCACTTCTGCACAACACTGTCTCCAGGTTCTAACACTCTGTCACAAGCTTGATGTGTTGGTTTAACTTGTGAGTAAAAAGTGTCGTAACACATAGTAAGCATGCAGAAATGCAACATATGATCTGCTCATCTACACAGTCAGTCACCCACCACAGGGAAGTCTTCCACTCGCACAAGAAGCTAGCTAGACTAATCTCAATGATTCACATGTCGAACCAAAGTTACCTTCATTAGTCTCTTTTTTTTAAACTTTGTTTTCAATTGATCTTGAAATGTTTCACATTTTAATAAAACAATATAAACTTTACTGTACCACAAGTGGAAAATTGGTCTTGACCTGTTCACCCATGCTAAATCCATTAAAAAAAATGACATGTTACATACAGCATGATACAATATACTGAAATGACTGATGGTGTTTCATATCCAACATGGTCCCACAAAGAGCTAAGCCATCATTCAGTGCATGAACAAATTTATGTACAAAACAAAAAGCTAATAAATACTGATGAGTGTGGTCTAGACCTGCTCTATTTTGGAAAGCATCTTGGGATAACGACTGTTGTGATTTGGTGCTACATAAATAAAATTTGATTGAATGATTGCCACTCCAAAGATAAACAAAAATATACACAGTGAGTAACCTTCAGTGCTACAGCAGTGCAAAAAACACAAAAGAAGAACAAGGCCTGCTGTTTGGCTTTTCCATTGCCCCGTTCAGAGGTTTAATAGATGCAGGAATAAAAGAGTATTTCTCACTGTGTAGTCTGCAGTGAGGAACAGAGCAGCTGAATGAGATAAAGCTGACCCTCCTCTGTTAGATAATGTGGTACCTGCATACAGTGATTCACATCAGCAGGAAGAAGTGGTCCAGGGCACAGACTGTGTGTCAGCTGTGATCATTTACAAGACGACAGTATGTCTCACCATTTAACCCTTAGGGCTCTATTTTCGTGCCTCGCCAGAGACGTGGCGCAGGCGCGGCGTAAGTCAGGTCCGCCACGCCGACAAGGCTTTCCCAAGCACAATTTTGGTATTTTGGTGAGCCGCGTCCTAACTCAGCTCCTCCCAATCGCATAAGTCGTAGGGAGGGAGGAGAGAGGGCGTGGAGTAGTTTAACACAGCTGAGACCTGTTGTCATTTATGTAGTTTGTTTGGTTTATTTTGTTGATTGACAGCTCTCTCTCCTCCCCTCCTCTGCAGTGGAAATCAGACTTTGTGTGTGAGAGATGAGCTGCAGGTGTGTGTGCTGCTGCTGTTGTGCCTGTGAATGGATTGCTGCATGCTGATTGGTGGCTGAGGACTATTTAAAGCACCTGATGCCGTCATCTATCACTTCTGGCCCTTGCCACTTCCAACCACCAGTCCATGCAGACATTTGTGAAGTATATTTTGTTTAGCTTGTGTATAGGAAGAGACTTTAAGTTGTGAACATTTTACTTTAGTGGAAGACGGAGGGAGAAGCCATTTTGTTTTCTATCCTGTTTTCTCCTGTTTTTGGGCGAGGAGTTAGGTTATCTGTTGTCTTTTGTTTTACATTTATTTTACTATAGGTACGTTAGGGTCTTTGATTTAGCTGTTTGTTTGTTGTGTTGGCTTCGCTTCTCTCCGAAGCAAATAAAACTGCCTTTTATGTAAATCTAAAAAATCTTCAGTGGCTGGTTCTTGGGGGTGGGAAGAGCGGGGCACTTGAATCATGTACAGCCCTGGTTCCCCTAGGCCAGGGCCATAACACTGTATTGACTAATAACATAAGCTCCTCTCCTCACCTTTAAATCCGCCACCGGTGAGGCGTATTACAATTTTTGTGCAGTAGTCAAAGAGATCACGAATTGTCTGAGGACAGTGTAGCAATCAAGACAACCCTGGATGTGAAACCCACACATTCCTTACAGGAAAGTTTCCTTATCTGGTCCCAGGAAACAGGATATAAATCTTTCCAGACGTGTTTGCCCTTTCAGGTTAAATAAGTGACCCAACCGGAGGTTGACTAAACCTCTGACTCTTCAGGATTGGTCAGTTCGGCGAACAGAGACAGAGTTTTTATTACCTTTCAAACTGACTCCATTTGCTGACCATCTAAATAAACATTAACCTTAACCCAGATCTCCCATTTGAGATTAAGCGTCTTAAAGTGTGTGAACATACGGACCCCAGGATAAGGGGGGACACTGACCTCCAGACCTCGGTCGTAAAACCCTGCTCGACCATACACTGATAAAGACTGCATTCCTTTGGTGAAAGAATACAAATGACTGATCATGACATCTTATGCATTCAGCAATGTACTAATCTGTCTAATCATGAAATTTGTGTTAAAATGAGATGTTTCCCGTTTTTCTATGTGCTTCAGAAGCCAAGTTATCTTATCTGACAGAATAAATCCTTATTCTTTAGTTCTTTAGACCAACAGCTTTTCAGACTGTTTCATGAACTTTTAAGAGTTAAATTTATTGACTATGAATCCTAAGTTTACTCTAAGTAACAGAAATAGTTTAGAAATGTTTGGTTTATATTTTAGTTATTTATTTAGTATCTTAACCATTAGGTGGTTATAATGTCACTGAATAATCTGAATGTGAGTATTTAGAATCCATTATTAATCATGATGACGTTCATTCACATGTGTTTACTCTTTTGTTGTTCACAGTTTCTATGTGTTACTATCTGTTTCATTTCAGAGTAATTTAGCATGTTCAATGTGATACTTAAAACATAATGAGAATGTTTGATATGATCCTACACTTCATTCATATGTGTTTAGTATCAAATTATTTATCATGAAACCAAGCATTCAATGATATTAATCATAGTGAGTGAGTATCAGATCTGACTCTTTTACCAGCCAAAAGAATAAGTTAGATCAAATAATCAGAGACCCGATGACCCCTCCTCTTTCTCCTCAGACACACCCAGTGTGAGAAGATAAAACCAGTGAAGTGGGGTTGCTCACTCGCTTATTCTCTCTTATTCCTCTTACGCTCTCTTATCTCTCTTATGCTTCTGCTCTTCTGCTGACTCTCTTGTCCCCGGCTCTTATGCCCCTTCTCTTCTGCCCACACCCTTCTGTGGTGCGTTTCTTTGTTTTCTCTTAGAACTTTTTCTTAGTCTTCTAAGTTTTACGCCACGTGTTGATTCACGTAGATTTTTCTTTAACATCGTCTTAGTTCAAGTTTTGAAACTTCAACTTTTTGTGCACATAGCAATTCAAGATTAAGCCTTTGATTGATTTTCTTTAATTTCACGAAGCCATTTTTGAAAGTTTTCTCTGCTCTTCGAGCCTCGTTTTCTGAGTTTTCTGCGTGATTTCAAAGTCACCTCCGAACGCAATCCAACAGGCCCAGGTCATCCTCTGTGCCAGAGTTTTTGAGTGAGACTAAAGAAGTACCCAAACGAGCATCCACAGGATCCACAGGCGCTGGTTTTTGCTTCGGGCCTGAGTGCTGCAACTCCTGGCTCATCCTTCGGCTGACTTCAGTCGTCTTCTGAGCTGAACCGCTCGAACCGCCAGTAGCCCGGACCTTCGGAACCTGCTCCATCTTCTCCAAGGACCAGTCTCACTTAAGTATGCAAACCTCCAGAGCTCCAAAGAGGGCTGGTGCTGTCTCCTGCGTTCAACTCAGATATCCTCTTATTCTGGTAATCTTAGATTCCTCCAAATCCACATCCGAGTTTATCTCGACACCAAAGTTAGTGTAGGTTAATATGTTAGCGCATATTCACTCACTATCATTAACTTTAGTGCTCCTAGCCTGACTCAGAATCTTTATTTATTCACCTATTATTATTTATCTTCATTATCTTATCATCATTTATTGCATGTGTGTTGTACCATCATTTATCCTGTAATAAACAGATCATTATTTTTCTAAGTTCCTGTCTGTTAGTGTTCTTCCAGAAGTGGAGTCCCTGAAATTAGAATTTCGACTTAAGATATGAGACTGATTAATTAAAACTGACTTGATGTTTGATTTCTGAATTAAACTTTTGTTTTCTTTATTTTCCCACCATTAAGGGTGGGTGGTGCCCCTTTCAACGAGTGCATAAATGTCATAATTTGAGATTATTAATCTTCAGACATTTATTATAAATTCCAATCGCTACAGTATTATTTTGGTGCGGCCTTGTGAGGCTCATTTCAAATCGCTACATATATTTTGGTGCGACCGTGTGAGGCTCATTTAAAATCACTACATATATTTTGGTGCCCCGTGTGAGGCGTTTCAAACAAAACTTCTGGATACTAACAGACAACCTAAAACTTAGCCTTCCAAATTGATGAGAGAAACCTATTTCCAGGCTATCCTAGACTTAATCACAATAAATGCTATGCTTGCTGAAGTTGCTTGACTAAGTTCTGATGTTTTCCTGATCTATGCATAAAACCTTTATGCTCTGTGTTTCACACACTTTTGTACTACATGCCTGTAGTCTGTGTTTGAGCTGGACAGCGTGAAATGTTGTTCTGAGTAGCAGTGAGACTGCTTCTTCTGCTCTGTCTAGACTGTCCAATATTTAAGTGCACGATTGTTGCGTCGCCGTACGCTTGTATTTAAGGCCTTTGGCTGAACCCAGTGTTCGCGATGCTCCGAGCTGTGGTTTCAAGCCCCTGAAGTCTCTGTAGTCTGCTACGAGGTTCTAGTAACTATATGGGATTCAGATTTCCTCCTTTCCCCTGACAGATTAGCTACCTGTCACAGGAAACCACTGTAACAGTGGGAGGTTGTTGTTTGAGTGAATTCAGACAAAATTTGTGTTCACAAATCGCCGCATTTGTGATTTTTAAGTTTGCAGTTGAATCTGCTGTTGAGGGATTTGTCACTTTGATTCTTGTCTCTATAGTCTGCTATGAAGTTCTAGTAACTATATGGGATTCAGATTTCCTCCTTTCCCCTGACAGATTAACTACCTGTCACAGGAAACCACTGTAACAGTGGGAGGTTGTTGTTTGAATGAATTCAGACAAAATCCGTGATCACGAATCGCCGCATTTGTGATTTTAAAGTCTGCAGTTGAATCTGCTGTTTAAGAATTTGTCACTTTGATTCTTGTTTCTGTAAATTATTTTATTGAACCAATCTGCTTGAGCAGATGGTGTAAAGTTCTATGTTTGAGGGTGCAGACGCAGCCTGCTGTGAAATGTTAACCCTTTGTTGTCAGTAGAGAGACTGACCATGTGGCCTTAAGCAGATAAGGCCCTTTAAGGAGGCAGAGCCTAAAGGCCCCTTCCTGCAGACTTCCCAACTCCTCACAGCCACAAGAGGCTAGTTGGATGACTGTTTCCTCTTTTCTTCTTCTTCTCCATTAGTGTTGAGCTTGTGCAGTTCTCCCAACTCCATACTGCCCCACATGGTTGCTTTTGGTATTGAGCTAACACTGCTATTATCTGCCTGCAGTATCAGCCAACTGTACTGCCTCTCTGTAGTCAGTGTGTAACACTCTACAGACATAATTCAAGTGATTGAGTTGGTTGATAAAGTTTGATGTGCTTATTCTAAATCATTGATCATTGATTTTTGATTTTTATCTTTGTTATAAGAGCCTCCATAATGTATTGATAAAGTAACTCCTTGAATCAATCACCTGATCTTGCTGTTACTTATCACACCATTGAGCAGTTTTACTGTTCCCTATAATACATGAATGTATTAACCCTCCTCATAAGATTAATTAATTAATGAACAAATTAATTAATATTTGAAATTTCTTTTAACATTCCAGATAGATTTGGTATTCGAACCTTTGGATTTATTGCAATTTGTGAATTAACTTCAGAGTAAATTCCTTAAATTGACAATTTCATTGATCTTTCAAATTCATCCAACTGCATCAGGCAGTTTATTTAAGCTTTGCTGATCTCTGCAACACAGAGACAAATTGAACCCTTTATTAAATGGTTCTGTATCTGATGTTAAATTTAATTTAACATTATTTCACCTTGTTTTTCTTTCAATTTTCATTGAAATGAATTTAACTTTATGGTTTTTCTCTCCATTAGATATCTACTCAGATAGGCTCTTCCTCTTTATCAAGCACTGATAAATTAAGTCGATTAACCCACTTAATTTGATATTGTGCTTCTTCCTTTCAGTTTAAGTCAACTCAAACTCATCAACCAACCACCTGCACCTCTTTACCAAAACCAAACATGCCTAACACGAAAGAGTCCAGCCAGGGAGACCCCCTGAGGGACATACACACAGTGTTAGCAAACTTAACTAGTCAGCTGATACCTCAGTACATGACTAAGATTCAAAAGGCCAAACCCTCCAATCCGGAGGATGCAATGGCTGACCTACTGGAAACAGCCTTAACCACGACACTTCGTGACAAAGAGCTCACTAGATGCATGTCTGTCGTGATGTCTTCTCAGCTTGAGTATAAAGACTACTTGCTGGAATGCGCTTTAGCAAAGATAAAGGCGCAAAAAGACGAAAATAGCGCTCTGAAAAAGACGCTAGAAGAGACTAAGAAGTCTCTAAGTGTTTTAGAAAAACACAGTGCCAGATGTGAAGCGTCAAAGCTTCCCTCACTGATAAGTCATGAAGAAAATCTTGATCTCAAAGACAAGATTGAAAGACTTAATGAAACCCTTTATAAAAAGGAGAAAGAACTTGATGACACAAATAAGCAGCTTGCTAAGACCACAGAGGATCTGATACAGTCAGAATCCCTACTAGAGCAAGCAACAGAAGATGTAAAAGCTTTGAAAGCACTGGTTAAAGTGCGTGCTGAAGCTCTTGAAATTAAGGAGAAGCAAACTTCTACCTTACAGCACCAGCTCCAGATAGCTCAAAGACAGTTAATTCTTTGTCAAGAACGGCAAGAAAAGACAGACAAAGAACTTGAAGATGCCCAAAGAGAGTTACAATGCTCCCTCCAGTCAGGTCGAGCCCAAAGAGAACGCATGGAGCAAACTTTTCTTGAAGAAATGATAGGTGATCAGCCTCCTGAGAGAGCGCCATCACTTCCTTCCAAACCAACTCTTAAGTATCTCTCTCAGCATCATGACAGGACCCTGCTTGACCCGGAGAGGTCATCCTTAAAGCAACAGTCCTACTCTCCTCCTCATGATGGCTTCTTACCATTTCCCTCAGATAGGGATCTTGACAAAGTTGCTCGCAACATAGCACGCTTTGAACCTGAGCACCAAGGTGCTACTGACACCTGCACCTACTTGAAAGACATTGACTTTTACCTGAGGAAATTTCCAGGTGCAACCATTGATGACAAAATCTACCTTATTAAGGCGACGTCAAGTCGAGAGGTTAGCAGTTTCCTTGAACGACAGCCTTATCATGTCAGAAATAATTATGACTTGCTCTGCCAAGCATTAATCGAAGAGTTTTCTGACTATTTGACCCAGACAGGCCTCTCTGCTGCTCTGTCTATTAAACAAGGGAGATCAGAATCTCCCCAACAGTATTACAACCGCTTACGCGAAGCTTACTTTGGTTTCCGAAATGAACCAGAAATGGAGGAGGACTTGAACTTCAAAACGCTGTTCGTCCAGAACCTCCACCCTACCACCAGTCATCACCTTGGCGTCTTAGCTTGTCCAAACACTTTGACTAGCCGACAGCTTCGTGAACTTGCTGTAAAAGGTTTTGCCAAACAACGACAAACTTTGGCTAAGAAAGCAGAGCCCGTTACTCTCTTGGCTATGGGGACAAAATCACTGCCCATGGAGCTGAACGAAGCTTCAGACTGTGTATTTTCAGGCTCCGATAAGCCTCCAAATGAGTGGTTAACCAGGCCTCCAAAACCTTTTCGACCTCAACACACTCACAAAGGTCAAAGTTACACACCAAGGCCCAGTTCTGACACAGACCAACGCCAGGTAAACTTTGAGACCAACTGTTGTTATTCAGACTCCCGTCACGGTGGGTTTTGTCCCAGACAAAGGAAAAACCATCAACACCGCCAAAGTGGGGTGAATGACTGGCAGAATCAGAGTAAATCACACTCTCAGAAACGACGATCTTATTATCCACCTCAATCGGTTTCATCCACTTTGAAGGTGAATAAACATGACCACTCAGCTAACCACTGAGATTAACACTGCGGAGTCATGAAGGTGTGAGTCCTGCGAAAGCAGAAGTCACTCAGCCAAAGCTAAATGACTCCAATAAGATATCCAAATGCTGTGGTGATACATTGATGACTGCAATACCAGTTGCTGCTTTCTTTGTTAGCATTTGTCTCTCCTCTGTCAATATGGTCAGCTTGTCAGCTGTCAAATATCCCATGAACAGATGAAAACCTGAAATTTCTGTCACTAAGACTCAGATTGACAAATTTCAGACTCAACAGCAGATAATTAGTCAAACCAATAAGAGCATCATCCCCAAGTTTAACAGACAAAGTTTAAGAGAAACTCTGTGCAGTAAACTTTTGATGTTTGTGATTCAGGTTGACTATGCTCATACACAGATGGTTAATATGTCTATAGCAGACATTTCTTTTCCACCTAAGTCTTAACCATTTTTGAAACTGAAATGGAACTTTCAGACTTCTCCAGCAAGCATGAAAAACAGCTATAGCTTTAGATCCAGTTAGCATTCAGACTAAATAGTGCTTTCCTAAATCTCATTAATACTGAAAATTAGGAGATTTTCTTTCACATTAGTCTACCAATAGTTAACTGAGAAAAGTCTAACAACAAGACTATTTTATTTGATAGCTTAATGCATGCTTAATTTTATCTCAAAGCAGTACTAGTGATTCACATAGTGATGACGAGACGCATCAGTCCTATTTGCATACACCTGCTGCTGCTTCATGGTTGTCTACTCGTCGTCCCGATGCTCCATGGACAGGACCACCGTGACGAAGGGGGGACTGTAGCAATCAAGACAACCCTGGATGTGAAACCCACACATTCCTTACAGGAAAGTTTCCTTATCTGGTCCCAGGAAACAGGATATAAATCTTTCCAGACGTGTTTGCCCTTTCAGGTTAAATAAGTGACCCAACCGGAGGTTGACTAAACCTCTGACTCTTCAGGATTGGTCAGTTCGGCGAACAGAGACAGAGTTTTTATTACCTTTCAAACTGACTCCATTTGCTGACCATCTAAATAAACATTAACCTTAACCCAGATCTCCCATTTGAGATTAAGCGTCTTAAAGTGTGTGAACATACGGACCCCAGGATAAGGGGGGACACTGACCTCCAGACCTCGGTCGTAAAACCCTGCTCGACCATACACTGATAAAGACTGCATTCCTTTGGTGAAAGAATACAAATGACTGATCATGACATCTTATGCATTCAGCAATGTACTAATCTGTCTAATCATGAAATTTGTGTTAAAATGAGATGTTTCCCGTTTTTCTATGTGCTTCAGAAGCCAAGTTATCTTATCTGACAGAATAAATCCTTATTCTTTAGTTCTTTAGACCAACAGCTTTTCAGACTGTTTCATGAACTTTTAAGAGTTAAATTTATTGACTATGAATCCTAAGTTTACTCTAAGTAACAGAAATAGTTTAGAAATGTTTGGTTTATATTTTAGTTATTTATTTAGTATCTTAACCATTAGGTGGTTATAATGTCACTGAATAATCTGAATGTGAGTATTTAGAATCCATTATTAATCATGATGACGTTCATTCACATGTGTTTACTCTTTTGTTGTTCACAGTTTCTATGTGTTACTATCTGTTTCATTTCAGAGTAATTTAGCATGTTCAATGTGATACTTAAAACATAATGAGAATGTTTGATGTGATCCTACACTTCATTCATATGTGTTTAGTATCAAATTATTTATCATGAAACCAAGCATTCAATGATATTAATCATAGTGAGTGAGTATCAGATCTGACTCTTTTACCAGCCAAAAGAATAAGTTAGATCAAATAATCAGAGACCCGATGACCCCTCCTCTTTCTCCTCAGACACACCCAGTGTGAGAAGATAAAACCAGTGAAGTGGGGTTGCTCACTCGCTTATTCTCTCTTATTCCTCTTACGCTCTCTTATCTCTCTTATGCTTCTGCTCTTCTGCTGACTCTCTTGTCCCCGGCTCTTATGCCCCTTCTCTTCTGCCCACACCCTTCTGTGGTGCGTTTCTTTGTTTTCTCTTAGAACTTTTTCTTAGTCTTCTAAGTTTTACGCCACGTGTTGATTCACGTAGATTTTTCTTTAACATCGTCTTAGTTCAAGTTTTGAAACTTCAACTTTTTGTGCACATAGCAATTCAAGATTAAGCCTTTGATTGATTTTTCTTTAATTTCACGAAGCCATTTTTGAAAGTTTTCTCTGCTCTTCGAGCCTCGTTTTCTGAGTTTTCTGCGTGATTTCAAAGTCACCTCCGAACGCAATCCAACAGGCCCAGGTCATCCTCTGTGCCAGAGTTTTTGAGTGAGACTAAAGAAGTACCCAAACGAGCATCCACAGGATCCACAGGCGCTGGTTTTTGCTTCGGGCCTGAGTGCTGCAACTCCTGGCTCATCCTTCGGCTGACTTCAGTCGTCTTCTGAGCTGAACCGCTCGAACCGCCAGTAGCCCGGACCTTCGGAACCTGCTCCATCTTCTCCAAGGACCAGTCTCACTTAAGTATGCAAACCTCCAGAGCTCTAAAGAGGGCTGGTGCTGTCTCCTGCGTTCAACTCAGATATCCTCTTATTCTGGTAATCTTAGATTCCTCCAAATCCACATCCGAGTTTATCTCGACACCAAAGTTAGTGTAGGTTAATATGTTAGCGCATATTCACTCACTATCATTAACTTTAGTGCTCCTAGCCTGACTCAGAATCTTTATTTATTCACCTATTATTATTTATCTTCATTATCTTATCATCATTTATTGCATGTGTGTTGTACCATCATTTATCCTGTAATAAACAGATCATTATTTTTCTAAGTTCCTGTCTGTTAGTGTTCTTCCAGAAGTGGAGTCCCTGAAATTAGAATTTCGACTTAAGATATGAGACTGATTAATTAAGACTGATTAATTAAGACTGATTAATTAAAACTGACTTGATGTTTGATTTCTGAATTAAACTTTTGCTTTCTTTATTTTCCCACCATTAAGGGTGGGTGGTGCCCCTTTCAACGAGTGCATAAATGTCATAATTTGAGATTATTAATCTTCAGACATTTATTATAAATTCCAATCGCTACAGTATTATTTTGGTGCGGCCTTGTGAGGCTCATTTCAAATCGCTACATATATTTTGGTGCGACCGTGTGAGGCTCATTTAAAATCACTACAACAGCAATGCCACATGATGGCGACAGAAGGCAGCCCCTCAACAAGTGTCGCTGTAAGCGCTGCAGAGGGCGTCCTGCAGACTGTCTCGTATAAACACAGATGGATTTGGTGTGTGTAAGGTTGGACCCACTGGTAAGACAAATATCCCTTTCCACAAATGAAGACACTCACATAAAGTTGCATTTAAATTTTTTATTTAAACTGCACATGACAAAATTGGGTTGTGCGCACAGATCACAACATAAATTCCAATCATGGCATTAAAATCGGGAACCATCTGTGCGTAATGACGCATCGTGCTCCGTGGCCTGGCTCTTTCTTTCATAGATGTTGGCATATAAAATAAATTTGGCTCACAAAACTAAATATTATAATATTCGTATATGTGGGCCTGACTCCGAATTGAATATTTAAAGAATCTTAATGATATGAGGAAATCAGATAAACAGGTATTTTTGAGTGATAGGTTCTTTTATTTTATTGTTCAAATTTTCGAAGTAAATAACTCATCTGATTACTAGAATAAATCATCTGGGGCCTCATGTATCAACGCTGACGGCGCCAGAAAACCTTGCGTCCGCCAAGATGGGCGCACACGTCCAGATTTATCATCGCGACACGAGCGTCGGTTCCAGCGCGAATCAACGCAAAGTGAGGAGGTGGTGTAGAAGTTGGCGTTGAGCTGATACTTGCGTTGACGGCACTTTGGCGACGCTGTGTGGCGGTGTTTGGTGACTCACTATGTGACAAGCGTTCACACATCGCAGTGGACCTGCACCACATCCCCGTGGCCGAACAGCACGTCGCCCCACATGACGAACCAGCAGCAGACGGAGGGATGCGAGCTGATCCCTGCCGGGCCGCCGTCCTCGTGCGGGAGAATCTCATCACCACAGTGTAAATGGGTAAGAAGTGAATACACAGTTCAATGAGCCAAATTAATTTATTTTCTCCACCAGACGCTCGAGGACATTTACGAGCCGGTCCAGCCGCTCGTTGATCCCCGTGATCCCCCTGATGATTTCTTCCTGCGATTGCAGGACCGCCTCCGTGAGGACCCTTCCACTGTGTCCGGGTGGTCCAGCGGAAGCGCCGCGGCTGGTGGACGCTCCACTGCTGGTCGGCACGCTGGTGCTGATGCTGGTGCTGGTGCTGGGGCCGGGGGCCGGGGTGGCCCGAATGCCGCTGGTCCTGGCTGATGACTCCGAGCCGGCGGACGGGCTGCCGCGGGCCGGGGTTCCGCAAGCCGGGGTTCCGCAAGCCGGCGACACGGCCGACACATTGATTTCTGTGACACAATAAAAATATTAGTTCATTTCAATTCCTGCTTCTGTGTATCTGTTGCGTTTACATCTCTCTCCACGGTATCATAGGTAATGTAATCCAGTATTTCGAGGTCAGTTATGCACATTACAGTTGTTTATTGCATAAAAAGTTATCGAAAAATGAAGTTAAGGGCGAAGTATAAATCACGTCTAAAAATAGACTGAATCCCGACGTTGAAATGAAGTATAAACTTAGACTAGACGTCTAATATACAACTTTTGCTCAGTGGGATGACAAAGCATGTGGACATTTGTGTGACATGCCACTTACCCTACAATAATAAACGCCACCACCCGCTGCTCAAACGTCGTGAGGGTCTCCTCCCCCCGACCCCCACCTGTCTGGCCGGTACTCAGCTGTACGCCGCTTGACCTCCACCTTGAGGTCCGACCACTTTTTTTTTAATCTCCGCGGGGGTGCGTGTCTCGGAACCCACCGCGTTCACCCTCTCGCAAACTTTCTCCCACTCCAAGTGTTTTCGTTTTGCACTGACGCCACTGGACAGGTTGCCAAACAAAACACGCTGTCGCTCCTCCACCTCGCACGCCGTAAATTTAGTTTTTCTTGTCATTTTGTCTGTGTGCGAGGACAGGGAGACCCTATTTACATAAATCTGCATATTTATAGGAGGGCATAACGGGGGCGGGCCCGGTCACTCCGACATCTGCGCTCAATTCCAAGCTGATTGGGATACATACAGATTTTTTTCAGCGTGACGGACCTTGCGTGCGCTCCTTTCTGGTATGAGTCCCACGCAAGTGTTGATACATGAGGCCCCTGGTCAGCGGTGGCACCGCTGCAGTAGCAGGACGGAGAAAGGACACAGAGACACGTCAGGTGTTGTGCCAAAGAATGCACCCTTTGACGGGAGTGCAGTTGAAAATACACAGCAAGGCGATATAATCCAAGATTTCCTTACCGTTGGACTGATTCTAAAGCGTGTGCCTTTAAAGATTTAATTCAGGCCAAATTCGGAATATTTGTTGCCCCGAAAATATAATGTTCTCTACCTTAACAGCTTATTGTACAGTTTATATACCCAAGTACACCTCTGTGTCTGCATTTTTTATATACCTAAAAACAGAACGAACGTTTGCTGCTCCATTTGACATGTTATCATGATCCAATACTAGTGTTTTTTTTAAATATAAGATAATTTTTTTCCACTTTAAGAAGCTAGTGAGTGGATGGGATGCAGGGGATGCATTTTATGGCGGGGGTGCAATCTACGGCATAACACCTATCAAACTGTGCGAGGAAGAAGGAGGATAAGCGGGGAGACAAATTAAACATCTTGTTAACTTCATCATGCGTGACTGTTTATTGGATATTTAATTAATGTGGTTCCAGCTGTGTTAATTTGGTCAGGTGGAGTGTCCAAACGCGTGCCAAACGCGCTCATCAGATCAGATATTGTAATATATCTATATAGATTTAAATGTATGTGCTGACTCAGAATATTGGTTGTTGATGATTTTTTTTGCACTGTAATGTGCCTGACACTGTGGAAACCTGCCAGTGAGGCATTGGTGGCGTATGCGTAATACGCCGCCGGTCTAACAAAATACCTCTAGACCAGCTGCGCTTCGCCTGCGCTGAAAGCTGACCTGGTTTGAATCGGCGAGCTTTCAGCGCACTTTTCAAGAACCACCGGCAAGCACGAAAATGTTACTGCGCCAGCTGATTCTGTCCACACCTCCCCTTGCCGCGCTTTGAGGGTCTCTGATAAAGCGCTATATGAAATCTGATGCATTATTATTATTATCCACGCCCAGCTTGGCAGACCTTGGCATGCCTCAGTCTATAAAAATACTGGCTGTGCGCCGGGCTCCGCCAGACGAAAATACCACTGCATGGGGTCTGCCATTGTCTGCCGCGTCACCAGTGGACACGAAGATAGAGCCCTTAGGTTTATTATTGTTAATGAATTTGACTCATATCAGTATATCCAACCCTGATCCTCTGAGACTCTGATATGTTAAATACCCAGAACAGAAGCGTATCAAAAACAAGATATGCTGTGATAAAGCAGGAAATCGGAGTGACATCAGTACTATAGTTGTCAACTTTTTTCTCTACCAATTGATTTCGAAAAAAAAAAAAAGTTATGGGGCATTTTTGCCTTTATTTAAATAGGAGAGCCAAAGAGAGATTGAACCAGTGACCTCTCCAAACAAGGACTATGACCTTCTAAGTGGGGCACTTAGACCACACAGTCATTGGAATTTGAATTTTGACTTTTATTTTCACACTCCAGCTTTTCACAAAACTGTATTTTACATTATTTCTTGACATTTGAACTTCACAAGTTCTGTTTCAACTTTTAAAACTTGAATTTTAGCTTTACTCTCAAAGTGAAAACAGTCCTCCTCCTTTGATGACTTTTTTCATCTGTACCTTGGGTCTTGTAAAATTATCATGAATTTTGGGGGGAAAATAAAGAATTAGACAGGGGGAATAGTAAGTGGATGGAACTTTTTAAAATTTAACAGTAATCTGCTGCCCCTTAAATGCATCCCAGTGATTTTTGCAGCTTTGTAAAAATTCTGGTGTATAGAAGCATTAACAATAGGATCCTATAATATAAACAATAAAAGAGGATTGACAAGGATGGAAAATTAAGATACGAAGGGCCTGATCTACTAAGATCCCAAAAAGCGAGCACTTAACTGTGTGTGCAAACTAAAAACATGCACGTGCTATTAATGGGTGTGTTGCGGGTGATCTACTATCATTGTGTGCGCAATTGATAACAGGTGCAAAAGTGGTGCGGACCGCCCTCTTTAAGGGAGGATTTTGCGTGCGCTATCGGCCGTCACCGTGGAGTGTTTGTGAGAACAGAGTGTTTGAAGCCATGGAGTTGTACATATCATATTGGGGAACTGTGTAAAGGGAAGGCAAGATTTATAGCACAATTCATACACAAGACAATTCAAAGTGATTCACAGATACAAGAAGATATACTAGAAATCAAAAAAGGGATTAAAACGATTTAAAATCAATAACATAAATTTTTTCGTCTGTTTTGTGGTTGACCTTATTATTTATGAAAATCATCATTTACCAGAAAAACAAAATAAATCACAAGCTTTTAGACAAGGATCATGGCGTGTATCATGGCACTTCTGCCTCCTTTTCCCCACAATGACCGTGTGTAATGCTGTGTCAGTACCTTTCAAACATGCTAAATATAAAAGCAAGACAGTGACAGCAATTGGTTTGCGGGTTTGATAAATCACAGTGCGCATGCTAAATGATTCCATTTGCATCTGCTTCTCCAAGAATTTTGCGCGTCTTGATGATCTACATACATTCTGCATATTCATGAAGGCAAACATGCTAATAAGATTGCACGCACTGTTTTGCTCATTTGACAGACGCAATCCTTGGTGCACCCGGTTAGTAGATCAGGTTTGCATGTGCTATCGTGTTTTTGCACACGCAAATCTTTAGTAGATCAGGCCCTAAGTGTCTTGTTGGCCAGCTCTCAAATGCATTCCTGGCAAAGTGGGAAATCAATCTTCAAACTTACAGTGTGCGTTAGAAAATAGTCAGCTACGTATATGTTATTTGTAGTTAATGGACTAAAATGTGCAAAAATGGCAGTATGGTCTTTTGAGTTAATAACCCCGGTGAGAGGCACCCTTGTCAATCTCAAGCCCATAATCCATCTGTGTGCTCTGAGTGGCTCCTATATTATTCATGGCAAAGTTTCCTTCTTTCTTTGAGGTGATTTATTTCCTTCCTTCACTGTGAGTTTCTGCATGGGTTTGTTTTACTGGCCTCAGTGGACAGCATGTCTGTGGGAACAGACATTGTTTTTGGATGTCTTTATTGTGTTTCGATGCAGTATAAAATTTGTGCTTACTTTAAGTGTATGTCCTCTGAGTAATGGTACACTGAGCCAACACAAAAATAACATGGCCAGTGGCAAAGTTGAGAAAATATATTTTGTGTTGAGCTACCAGGAATATGATTCATTTTACCTAGCTTATATTTTGACGGCATGTAAATTGGCTATTTGTCAAAAAAACTGGCAAACAAACAAGTAAGACTTTTAATGCTTCTTTCTGTGCATCATCTGTGATCCACTCTACAATGGCTTCTAACATTTTCCAAGTCACACCCAGGCTTGTTGCCCAGTGCCCTTGCTTCAAAAAGTAATCCTCCCCTTCAAAGTCAAGCATTTGCCCAGGAAGCACATGGGCAGAATTGTAAATAAAACATCAAGTAGGGCCCAGACACCCCACTAGGAGGAAGCCACACACATCTTGCAGTAAGTGATTGGTGTGTGTTTAAGCCTGGCTCCTATAGGGGAGGTAAGCTACTGATGAATGAGAGGCTGTGGCTTAATGAAGTGTGTTTATTATAGAGTGATCAGTGTTAACAGGCAGATCCCCTGGGCAAAAAACTAAGAGCACATATCAGGGGCAGACAGACAGACAGACGGACAAGGGGGAGGGGGACAAATGTAGAGAAGAGGAAGAAGAAAAAGGGGAAATAAAATGAAGCAAAGGGCTCTGTACTACCCATGGTGCAAAGCATTTCATGGGCAGTTCAAGCATTTGTTGTTTTTTCGCCTGACAAATCTGTCATTTTTAAGGCTTGGCACCTTTCTATTTGAGTGTATAACTTATTATTTTTCACCCTCATTTATGCCCATGAACATTATGATTTCTGAAAGCTAATGTGTTCCTTTCACTGAGTTGCAGAAAGCAAATGTCCCTTATAGCCAAACTTAAAGAGGTGGTATTGTGCTTTTCCACAGTTACAATAAAAAATTACAATGTTTGGTCCATACTAGTTGTACACAAATTACCAAATCTAAATGGTAAATGTATGTTGTAAAAATCCTCTAAAACAGATAGAAACTGCTCATCAGGCGCATCAAAACGGTTCATCAGGAGACCACACGATATCTTAGTGAGACTCTTTGCAATAGTCTCATCTTACTGGTTCATCTGAACTTCCAGCAAAGCTGAACGGCTGCCTCCACCTCCAACAGCGTGTGGGGTAACACCCACAGTGGAGCAGGGTAATGCTGCTCCGCTGCTCTACTGATTGACCACAATAGAGGGGGTGGGGCCAAAACAAAATGAAGCGTTTCAGATTGAGGTTGAAATAATGATTTTTTTAATACACCACCGTGAGAAATAGGAGGCTTTTTTGATCTGAAAATCATGTAAAGCTATTATAGAGGAATCACAGAGGAAATATAGAGTCTGAAAAATATGCAAAATACCCCCTCTACTCCTCCAAGTCAGTGGGGTCGTATTGTGTGTGCGTGCATTAGTCTATTGTTGTGTTGCTCATGAACAATTAGTTCAAAAAAACGGAACTGCTGAGTGAATGGCTTGAATGGAATCACTCCAAGACCTGATTCATTCTTTCCTCAGTTCAGTTGAGCTCAGCCGTGAGTGTGGCGTACAGAGTCTTGTGATTTGCTCACAGCGAATATACGATATGTAGCAATCAGACGGTGAACAACATGTATCAGTCAGACTGGGAACGAAACAAATAACTTCTGAAAAACTTGAGGCACGCAGAGGACGGAGGGGCGTAGCGTCGTTCACGAACTGCCAAGCACATGTTTGTTTACTGTGAGGATGAATGTAGCCTAAGATAAAACAGTGCATTAAAGTGCCTTTACATTAATACGTGTCCATAAACTTTCCTGCAAGAAGGATTTAATATCAGCTGATTTAGAGCAATACAATATTTGATATCTGTAAAAGTATCAGAATCCCCGCTACAGCTCACGCTCTTTTAGCATGTGTGCTGCTTGCTGTTGTGTTGTTTTACTTGTGTCTCAATGCAAACGGCAGCAGCCCACAGAGAGGTGAGTTTTTCAGGACAGGGGAGGGGTCCTTCTTTCGCAACCTGGCAAATGAACGACATGTGTCACCCAGTGAATGATACTGTGACTTCAGCTGCAGGGGCTTGTTCAATGAATGAACTCCCGATCAGCGCCGCTGTGTCACTCACTCATTCACTTCACTGCAGGACTGGGCTCTGAAGCACTGACCGAATCGGTGAACAAATCTTTTGAACAAATCATTTGAATGAAGAGATTCTAAAGATTCAGTACAGTCAAAAGAACTGTTCTTCCCGTCACTGCATTAGTCAGATGAGCTCACAAGATCACAACATGCTTCCACTTTGCTTGTTACACTCAGAAGTTTGTTCTTCAGTCAAATTTCATTGTTCTTGCTGATGTATTTATTTATTAATAACTCTGTCGTTAGTTGTTGTTGCTATATTTATGTCCTAAGATCTTGAAATGAAAGTGCAGCAAAGACAAATATGTGTTCATAATCAAATAGGCTGAAGTGCACTTTACAGCAGTCCCTAAACAAGCACTGCGTCTTCTATATCCTTATTTTTAATGCCTGGGATTGGTGTGAGTGGGGAGGTGTTGGTCAGGCAGCTAATGACGCAAGCAGCTGGTATGAAAACACCTCTGAAGGCCAAAAGAAGTAATGACTGTGTCGTCCACAGGGAAAAATAAATTGTTCATAAAATCATAGCATTAACATTGCAGGTCTTCATATCAATCCTACAGTGTAAAATATCACAGCATTCACACGACACATTATCAGCTAGTATAACACCTCACCAGACTTTACACACATATAAATAAACACATAAACACACTCTGTCGGCTCGTCACTTTCAGCTTTTGTTGCGTGTTTATGTGAAAGCAGTTCTGGGAGTTCCTCCCAAGGTCATCTTAATGGACTTTCTCACACATACCCAGAGTCAGAATGACAAATAATACCACCAACAATATATGGCCATATTCATCAATATGGCCATGTTTCTTAACAGAGAAAAAAAATGTTTGAATTATGCAGAGAAACATATTCAAAACAAACATGCATGAAAAATGTCTAAAAACTTAATCACAGCCCTAATAGCGGCAGACTATTTCTGGAAGCAGGAAGCCATAGACTTAATGTTTTATATTGTTATGTTCTCTGTTATGCTCACACATGAAAAATAAATCTACATTGAGAGCCGCAAAATGGAAAGCTGCTACACACCATTTAAATTGAAGCGTGCTGTAAAAAAGCAAAAGGTTTCTAAATCATGTACTCTTTAAAGCATTATAGAGAGAAAGGGCCTGGTTTTTGGAGTCTGAAACTTCCTTCCTACAAGTAAAACATGGTAATTGCTGAGATCTAAGAAAGCAGCAACAATACTTGAATACACCGACATGACAAGAAAAATAAGCAATAGGGAACCAAAAGAAATAAGAAACCAGTTGAGACATGCTTATCTTGAGGCTAAACGAAGCAAAATGGGAATTTATTTCATCAGTTTTATGGAAAAAATGATGAATGTAAATCCCAAGCTACGAAGGATTCGAAGCAAACAAAAATCGATCTGTAAACAGCAAGTAAAAGGATACCAAACAATAAAAATAACTGCAGCTGGTGGATTTGGCTGCTGTGGCAGATGATAACACCCACCTGTAAAAAAATTAAATAATAGTGGTTGGGATTGGATCCATTTGAGCAGAAAAATTAAGGAACAAAAAAATCTACAGTAAACACTGTTTATGTAACCATAATGATGATGGGGAGACTGATGCTGATAAATAACATTAGCCTTATAAAGTGATTTGCTGTATCTACTCTTTTTGAAATGCTTGCCACCAAAAAATATTAATTTTCACACTTGGTTGGACCCCCATTACAGTTGAATAAAAGTCTTGATTCCTTTGGTAAGAATAAACTAAAGGTCAGTGCTCAAAGAGCTGCATGTTATTTGAAAAAAAAAAAAAAACTCATATTGTGAAATGTTTTTATCCGGAAATTATCACACCATGTAGAGACAGGACTTTTTACCAGATAAAAGCAGTGTTTTCCTGTTTTTATCTTCATTTAAACGTAATGGCAGCAGCTCTGACACCCACATCGAGAGAGACAAGAGAAGGAGAAAGGACAGGTGGAGCAACATGCTACTTCATAAACCTTACTATAAATGTATTTGACTTACCTACACGTAATCATTGATTTTCTGACAATGTTTGACATAATGTTTTACCTTGTGTCATATATCTGTCGATAGTACATTTTATCAAGGCCGTAACTAAGGAAATAAATGAAATCCTGAATATTTTGTTTTATTGAAAAAAAAATGCATCTGATGAGCTTTCTCAGAGTTAAAGCCATGACTTCTAATCATTATCATTACACACACACACACACACACATATATATATATATATATATATATATATACATATACTGTATATATATCATGTGTGTGTGTGTGTGTGTGCATATATATATATATATATATATATATATATATATACACACACATGACTTTTGTGAATACATTTCACAGTTTTCAGGCTCAAACTCTTCATTTTAACCTGGACCTCAAAATCTTATAGTTACATTTTATCAACAGCTGTAAAGTCATTACCACAACCAGGTTTTTTGCTTTGCTGTTATACTATTTGCACAATCATTCGTGTAAGTGCTTGCTAAACTATGAATCCAGATGTCTGATCCACACCAGAACCACATAAACCATGATTTTGGTTTCCGTAGACCTATCATGTGACCTTCTATTAAAGTCTATTTGAATATACTCAAGCAGAAATTTATGAGGCCAAATGAAGGCTAGATTTGGTCTGTGATGAGGTTCGTGGTGTTAAGGCCGCCTCACCATCCAGCTCTGTTAACAATCTGCATTCAGGCACAATGCAGGCTGATTACTAATCAGCAACACTAAGAAACAGCCAGCTGCTCAGCCTATCACAGCTTCCTGCACACACACACACACACACACACACACACACACACACACACACACACACACACACACACACACACACACACACACACACCTGCATACAAGTGGAGCAGGATACACACAGAGAGCTCAAAAACTGATTGCATCTAGGTGAGGAAGCAAGAATAATGCACAAGATGTATGTGCACACACAAAAAACACTTGCGCACATACTCTTTTTTATGTCTTCTCTATGTGTCTTTCACCCACTTACCAACACATAGCACATACACACTGACGCAGACTCTAACAGCCTCCAATCAGCAGCAGTGCCATGCTGAGATGAGAGGACCACACCTTGTCCTGAAAACAAGTGAAATCAGTTTAAGGACACGTATTACCACAGTGCTCCTTGCATGTCTCCCCCCCTCCCTCACCCCTTCTCACCCTTCCTTACTTGGTCTGTCATGTGTTCTCTGCCTCTCTCCCCCTCAAACTCCTGCTTTTTTATTTTTCATCGTGTACCACCTGAGCTCTTCAAGGTTGCCGCCACAATTTGGGTCATTCAACTCAGCCCCATTTCAGCCATCCCGCACAGACACACACATACACACACACGCAATCACACACCTCCCCCTCTGTGTATTACCTGACACCGCCAGGTGGGAGAGACTCCATTACTGAGTTGAACTCTGACCCTGCTTCGGCTGCCTGGCCAGAGAAAAGAGATGTGTGTGCGGTGTATCAGTGTGGATGTGTGTGTGTGTATTTGTGTGTGTGTGTGTGTGTGTCGTAGGGCAGAAGAAAAAGGAGAAAGAGACGAGCTACTGATCTGAAATGAGGCCAGCCTAAATATGTTTGTGTGAATGAGCATCTGCATTTGTTAGTGTGTGTGTAGGCATGTATTTTTCTTTGTGTGTGTGCATGCGTGCGTGTGTGTGGAGGTGGGTTTGCAGGGTTACACGTGTCAAATGACACCTCTAGCCACTATGAAGTCCACTTTAATCCTCGGTCTCTGGCATGTTTTCCTCTCTCCATATGTTCACATTTTTCTTCTGAACCCACTTACACAACAATGCTCAGTGAGTTTGATAACAAGCAAACATCTTATTAATATTCAAGAAATTCAAGCAATGTCTGAGTTTGAGAGTTGGCTCACATAAGCATCAAATCCCTATCAAGTAACCAGCATATATTTTCATAGAAACCACAATACAGAGGCAGATTCAGGCTGGTTGAAAGGAAAGAGCACCCTCGAAGGCTTGCTGTGAGTTTTCTCAGAGAGAAAGACATCCCAACTGTACATGATGTCTCTTCATTTCAAATGAACCTTGAAGGGCACTTCTCAAATAACCTAAAGGACATTTGATCAAGCTTTGCCATAAAAGGGCACTCTGGAAAACACTTGCTAGTTTTTCTCAAATTGTGGTGCACCACAGAGTATGTCCTTTCATTTAGTATGAAGAGACAATGGGTAGAAATGCCCATCATACACAGGAAGTTTATTAAACTTTTTAAAAATAAATAAATAAATAAATTCGTACACATACAGTAAAACCCTTTTTAATAAAGAAAAAAGGCATTTAGTAATATCAGAGAAAAGACCAAATGCAAAAATATAGTGCTCATTAAAATAGTTCACAAAAGGAAAAAAGGTCAATGCTAAATATTAAATAGCTCAGCTTTCACTGATATCTGCACTCAGTTAATTCAAAAACAGACTTGATGCTATGTCCTGTTTAGTCTGTGATATTAGTTAGCTCGCTGTATTTCTCTATGTCCTGATAAAATAAGTTAAGGGACATTTGGTGTGCTGATTTTGTTATTTTTTTTGTTCAAATACATAGAAGACTACACAAGAAATGATTTAATGCTTTGAAATGAAATACCTCTCTTAAGGTGGAACACTACTGAATTTTATTCAGCACAATAAATTTTTTGATAAGGCAGATATCTGTACAGTGAAGCAGTATTTAAGAAAGTTTACACAGTAATGCCCTTAAAACAACAACAACAACAACAACAACAACAACAACAAAAAACATCCTTAATTCAACCTAAAGCTATTGAAACATAGAGAGTGATGTAATAAATGGCACAAAGCGCTCCTGGTAATATATTGATATTAGGATAAAATCACCTAAATATAGGATTTTTTTTTAATTAACTTTTTACTTCTCTGGCTTCTCCTGCCATCTAGCACCACCATGTTACCACTGTAGCACCAGGCTGCAATCTCTGGTCCTGAAAAAAAAAACAGTGTTTAACTGTAAAAACAGTAATTCCTTCCTTTTTGGTTGTATCTGAATAATGCTGAATTCATTCATTCACATCGTATATGGGTTGAATATTTTCAAAACTCAGGAGTTTTAATTTAACCATTGCAAAATTCAAAGCTGCCCTGACACACTGCTGTTGCTGTTAAGAAGGACGCTAAAGGCCCTGAACTCCATCTTTTTGTCCCTTGCAAGGTTGACAATAAATTTGGTTGACTATACATTTCAAATGTGTCAGCCACCATCCATATACTTCATAACTGTGCTTCAGTTACCAGTGGATGATACCACTGACTCCATCCATGTTTTTACCATCTTTGCAAAATGTCAAATGGACAAAGTAGTGACAGTTTCCCATTTGGTGATTTGCCACATGATGTGCACTGGTTTAAAGAGGAAAGTGGTTCCTGTGCAGGACAGAAATCTTACTTATACATTTATTTATGATGGTGAAAACTTGATGAATCTGGAGGATCATACTTATCATGCATCACAGGAGCTTCTTGACCTTGAAACCCATTGTCACCTCAGGAATGACAGGGGTGAGTAAAGGAATGTTTCAGTCCAAAATCTGACTGCAAGTCATCACTAAATATTCCCATTTCTACACAGTCTACCTTTAATGTGACACTGAGCTTTAATGATGTGTTTTTGTGTATCCTTTTGAATATGAAGGAGATATTGTAATAGCCAGTTTAGAATACAAAAAAAAAAAAAAAAAACAAAGGGGGGGGGGGCAGTTACTTAAAATAGACCTTTTTAAAAATGCCACTAGTTAAGGAGCAGTAAGATCTACTACAGTTTATCAAACTTCATAAACAGGAACTCAGAAGAAAAACATTAAGGCTGTGGGCTTCTGGGAGCCCTGCTGACTGATGAGTAGGAAATGTAATGTCAAAACAACACAGCATTATTTGTTTCAGGGCCAAATATTGAAAAACCCTGCGAAAACAAGGATATAATGATAGATCGTCATAATCAGAAAAAGAACATCAAGCCAAACTGTTGTGCCTGCAATCTTCAGCTTCTGTTCATAAAGCAGAAACTTTCTCAGCAGTGCACTGATACAGCAAAGAGAAGAACAGAGATGGAAATTTGGCCAAATCCTGGTGTGAGCTCTCCATAGAGGCAGAACAACAGCCCCCTTCTGTTTTCTAAATGTGGCCTCCTGCCTCTCTCCACTGCGCGCCAGGGCCACTGTGATGGGCGGAAAAAGGAAGTTTTCTGGTGGAGAGAGAGTTTTCTGTTCTTGTGTGTGCATGTGTGAATAAATGTGTGTCCCTGTTAAAAGAGAGAAAGAAATAAGGAGAAGTCTTCAGCACTCGGATGTTTCTTTGCGTCTCTTGTTTCTTTTTTTTATTATGCATTTTGCAGCTCTGGTTGTTTGTGCATTTTTTTGTATGTGTCTGCATGTGTGTGTGCCTGTGTGTGTGTGTGTGTGTGTCTGAAGTTGGGGGAGGTGGTGGTTTGACAGAGTGCATTTGACAGAGGCAAGAAAAATGGTAGTCAGATCAGTCGCTGTGGTAATTGGTGCTCTTGACGTTGTCATTTACTGTGCCGGGAGCTGCCTTTACAGTGTGCTTGTTTGTCACTGCAAGTGTGTGTCTGTGCTATATGTCTTGACTCAGGCTTTACATTAGCCACATCCCCGTAACTCTAATGGGTGACTTTTTGCATATAACTATTTCTTAGTAAGGGTGACTTGATGTGGGCTACTTGTCATGTAGACCCCTCCCCCACCTGTCCTCCCAGTTTTCCCCCACTCCTATATCTGTGTGTTTCATAATGTGTGTGTGTGTGTTGAGTTGACATTTTAACGTTCTCCTGGTGCCGGATGGTTTCTCCTTTTCAGCACCCAACAGTAATTTCCCTGCTGACTGTCTGCTATCTGCCTGCCTATTCCTTTCTCTGTGCTCTCCTCTATCTCTGCTCTCCTATATGAGGTGGTATGCCTGAATCACCTTCATTTGGTCACTGTGACCTCAAGATAAGTTTGTCCACCATCCACATTTCTCCTGTTTGTATGTATGACTGAATGCTGCATAAATATTAAGTTTGTATGTTACCTCATTGGTCTACTTCGCTGGCTCTCTGCCTCTCCTGATAATGAGGACTGATCAATTCATTAGTGACCTTTACAGACACAGACTCTTAGTCTGGCGTCATCGGAAAGAAATCAATAGTTCTCGATCAGTGATTTGATGTGAGGAAAAATAAGGGAAGGCTTGCTATATTCAGTTTCCTATCAAAACTGTATCAGAGTAGAAACGCCTCTAAAGCAGCATTAGCTATGGTTGGATGAAACCTGTGTGTTAAAAACACTGATGCAGAGTGTGGTGATCATTACTGATTATCAATTTGTGCACTGTAAAGGATTTTTTTTATTGAAATATTCCTAAAAATAATTGACTGATAAAATCAATCAAATGTCCTTTCAAGAAGGTTATACCTTACTAATTGCTACAGGACAGTATTAACACTCAATCCTGACTCATGTAGATCGAGCTTATAAAATCAAGTCGGCTGACAAAGATCCATTCAAACTGCACATCTATTTAATCAATCTCATAGTACTAAGTTTTGTTAAATCGCTTTACTTATTAAGGATTAAAATTAGGGAAACCCAGTGTGACTTTTTTATATTAACTGATACTGATAACCAACAGTATCTGACCTGAATAATAATCTAGTGCCATAGTCTAAATAGATGAATGATGTATTGTATGCACACCCAATACTAAGAATGCCAGGAGTCAATGCATAGAGATACTCAGTAAGATATTTCAATAATATTCTTTACCAATTCAAACTAAAAACTTCTTATTTACATAAAAAAATAACAGTTCTGGATGTTCAATCACTATCAAAATAATGATCATTTAACCTCCTTCTCTGGTCAAGGACACCAATACAGTAGCTTTGAATGGTTACAGCTCACAAAACTCAAAATTTCTCAGTTACTGGTGCTCATGGAAACCCTCATTCCTGTACTTTTCTGCCTCTGCTGAAGCACTTTGTTTTGGCTGCTTTTCCAGTGATAGAAAACTAGATGCAGCTTGTGGGTGCTACTTTTTACTCATCTTTGCAGTCATGTGTTGACCCAAATAATAGAAATGTCTAAGGCTTGATGTTAGCACCCATGCTAGCTCCCCATTATGCAGTCCCTTTTGTTGCATTGCTCTGTATATGGGAAAGCTTTAGGTTTCTGTAAAAGCTGAGATGCAAATCCTGAAGCTGAAATGGTGAAATGGCCTTTGCAGGCTGGGGGAAATTTGAAAGAGCTTACAGGTGAGCATGTCCTAAAAAAAGAGCTGTCAGGTGGGCATTTCCATCCAGATTGTTCTAGTAGGCTGGCACAACCTGATGTCAGGGGTTAGGCCAAGTCTGTTAATGTTCCCCAAACAAGCTGCTCATAAAAGCCTGAAAACATGCCTGCGGCTTATTCCAACAACCTCATATTTTAAAAATTTTTGTTTTAGTTGGAGAACAAGATGTTCTCACTTCAGTATCTTTGTTCTAAGTGTAACCTATAGTGCACATGTTGTTGTCGATGAGGCCATAAATGTGTGAAGCGATCACATCTTAAAAGACAAGTAGGAATGTGTCTGCAGAGTAGTGGCAACTCAGTATAGTGTTCTAATGCCACGAGCTGACATAATCCTTTATCTTCTACAGAAAACGGTCGGTCATAAATCTCTATATTCTCACTGTTTGGTTGGTGCTATTGCTAGCTGAGGCTACTGCTGCTTTGTATTTCTTGAAACATCTTCCTTCTTCCACCTCTCAGTTTTTTTGCCCCTGCCTCTTCATCTTCTTTGAGCTGTAATAAATAAGCCACCAATATGGCAGCACAGGTCTGCTACATAATGCAGAGGAAGCTCTTCCCACTTTAGCTAACACTTAAAATGGAACCTTACCAGTATCCCACTCATTTTCCTTTTTTATGCAGATGACTTTTTTTCTGTGTACATAAACTAAATAGTTAGAGCTGTATGGAATTGGATGAAAGATTCATGTAATTCCTCATTACCACTAGGATTAAACTCAAAGTGCACACACTGAAGTTGGTCAGAATCAATATCATTACATTAACCTTACAAAAATTTTGGCATAGCTCTAAAAGTGGAGCAAAGGGAAACAAAGTATGGAGAGTTTTTTTTTTTTTTAAAGAAAAGGTAACAAAGAACCATAAATCTTCAACATCACACTAAGGAGAAAAAAAATAGTGTTTTTCATGTTTTACCACAGGTATAAAAAAAAGCATATACTTTAAATAAAACAGTACCCTCTATATTTTAACCTGAGTCAGTGTGTAATTACTTTACCAGCACACTTGAGACTCTGCTAATAGCAAGGAAGTTTGTTTTTGGTAGATTATTTCTTTGTTGTGACAATGAGTCTTGGCAATAAAGCTTACACTGATGGAAAGACAGTTTATTTCCCTTTTAAATGGTGCCACATTTTGTAAGGAACATGCTTTTGTGAGTAGCAGAATTGAGTATGTGGGTTGCACCCATGAAAAATTAGCCAAATCTTCTCTGCCAATGCCAAAGAGCTTATTCTGCTGCTGACTCTTGTTTTGTGTTATTTTGGTGGATTGGATGATTGAAGTCTGAAGAAACGGGATGTGTAGTATTCTATCATGTTTTCCTATCATCACATATCTTATATCTTATCATATCAAACCAACAGTATCACAATACCAATTTTTGTATTGTATGGTATCATTTTACCATACCTTCAGGTCTTATCCAATCCTAACCCATCATCACATATAGTATTGTGTCCCATAGTTTCATAAAGTATTGTATCGAATCGTATCATATCTCATAGTTTTATACTGTATTGTAATGTAATGCATTGTAACATAGAGAAAAGTAATGTATGGTGATGTAGCGTATCATGTCATATTGTATCAAATTTATTGTATCGTATAGTATTGTGATGTGTTATGTGGAATTGTATCCTATATTGTCATTATATGATATTGTTTGGTATTGTATTGTAGGTATCATCTTGTATGTTGTTGGTTGGTAGCGTATCAGACATTAATTATTATTGCATTGACCTGTATTGTATGGTAATGTATCCTTTCACACTGTGTCAAATCATATAACTTTGTACTGTATTAAGGTTTAGATGCAATATGGGAATTGTATCACATCACATCGTATCATATTGGTTGTATCCTATGTTAATAAATAATATTTATCTCAACATTATACTGCTCCATATCCTGTGCTTATATGCTGATATCACATTGTATGCTATCATCCTGTATTGTTTTATATGGTTAGTTAGATAGCTACTGTAATCTATCTCATTATATAATTTCACATTGTTTTCTACAGTATTGTAAGAAGCTTGAGACAAGGGCATCCCAGGCTTCTTGATTTGTTAAATCCTTTATCAGTCAGCATGGCATGAGTGCTTCTTTGCTGGTGGTGTTCAAATGTAAGTCTGAGTGTGACCTTGTTTCTTTGCAGCCAGGTGATCGTCCTAAGTGTGAAGTTCTAACTGCTGCAAACATTTTCAATTTGTGGCTCAAGCTGTTGTCTATTCTCTACTTTTACTTATAGCTGATCTGCTGTATTTTCTGGACTATACTAAATGTCCCTCTGTAACTTATGAGAAGTGCTGGTTATGTTTCTGCATAGAGTTGTTTTTCTGTACTGTGTGACACTGTACGCCAAAACAGTGCTCTACCCGCAGCCTTTGTAAAATGGTTGCTAGATGGAATCGTTATGATTAACTATTTATCTGCAAGGCGGTTGCTCACACTTGAAGTACATAGGTGGCAATTTCATTCAGCTTGACACAAAGTACGAAGAAGATTGTACTATTTAGCTATGGTACAGTAGAAAGGGACCTCTTCTTTTAGGGTGGTTGGCAGCCAGCAATATGATTTAGTTCAGCCCCTTATAATGGAGTGTAGAACAAAGTTAGCCACAACCGGATTAAAGTAGCAGGCCTATAGTTTAAAGAAATATAAATAGAGCTTTTGAAATGCCAGAGCACATTTCAGAAAATAAGATGAACTTTTACAAAGTTTGTTGATTTGAACAAGCACAAGCCTTTTCTCAACTTATTAGGACACAAGAAAATACTGGACTTTATCTACAAAATTCAAAATCACCATATTTAACTGAACACATGCAGATATAATGGGTATGCACAGTTCAGGAGAGCCCGGTGACAGACTTAAAGAGATACAGGGTCATAAAATCAGCTCAACTTGACAGTGTTTTTTTCCCCATCTACAAACATTTTAAATTAATTATTTAAATACCTAATTGACCAAAGTGCATCAGCTACAGATAAAGCTGTCAGTGAAAGGACAGACACATACATTAGCAAACCAATAATCAGTCTGACCTCAGAGAGAGAGAGAGAGGTGCAGTTTTCATGTTGCTCCTTCCTGTTACTGTTTACCCTTGTTAGTTCAGTATCAGCTCCCTCTGCAGTATATCATGATATCTTGAACCCTGGAGTTTCTATTTTTATTTTTCTCCAGTTTCAATCTAGTTTGACGTATTTGCTCCTCTGCCTGTTTGTCTCCTTCTGTTTACATTCTGCTGTTTTCACTCTGTTTATTGACCTTTGCTTTCTGTCTGTCTGCTCATCTGTCTTCCTTGTCGTACTCTTACTTTTCTTCCTGTCTGTCTGACTCCAATTTAGTCTCTGTATCTGCACCATCCAATCACACACTTTCACATTCACACATGCTCTCCTTATACCTACATCTTTTCTCTGCTGAGGATGAGTCAACACGCAGGTCTGCAGCTATAGTCAGTGGTGTGTGGATGTGTTTACGTGTGAATGTGTGTACAGGCGTGTATCCATTGTTAATTAACCCCCTTCACCCTTACCAACCCCACAGGAGTGGCTGTGTGCTGAGCTCGATCCCTAAGCCCCAGCCTGCTAATCCACACCTGAGTCTTACACACACACATATATACACAATCACAGCAATCACACACACACACACACACACACACACATATCACATGGTGAGTGGTTTTTAGGTGTGAAAGATATGTCACTTGTATAAATATGTCCTTGTGTGAGAACACAAGAGCATATCAGTGCTGCAACACCTGTGCAACACCGGTTGCTGTGTGTATCTGTGTGTGATATCACACAACCTGAGCTGGAACAGGTTATACACACCTGGGAGGTTTTCAGACTCATACACTTATTTCCACATTACTACACACCTAATTACACAAAAAAAAAGTAGACATACACGCGTAGCAACTATGCAGGCTGGCACATACACAGTCTTGGCCGGGCGCACCTCTGCAGGCCTGAGTGCTGGTTGTCTGGCTGTTGCTGTGGCATGATGTGCCAGAAAAAAGCAAGGCTAAAACGTGCTGTTACGCAACTCACCAAGGACATCAACTGAGTCTCTTGATGGCACAAAAATACACACAAAACCCCACAAAAAACTCACCAAAGGCTGGATCTGGATTACAGCTCTCTGCCTCTTTGTGTGGACACCAGACATGGGTGCCATGCTGCCAATGCAAATGCCAACCCAGATGCCTTCCAGTGTGTGTGTTGTTGCGTGCGCATGTGTGTGTTCGGGGCAGAAGAGGAGCTACACAAGTACCGTGCTTGACTGGTGAGCAAACAAGTGGAGCGCATGCATACAGCGAGCTTCAGTCATGGCACAAGGTGAGCCAAATGCATACTCGTACAAATGGTCACATAAAACTGCGCTTGCACATGTACATGCATGTGTGCGTGCACACACACACACACACACACAAATTTAATTGTCTCTCTGGTGTTTTTGTTTCGCGATTATGTGCCCTCTCGCCACTCTCCTGTTTAAATGGAGATACTACCCAAAACTGTGTGAGCATGCCTGTGTAAATGAGTGCGTGTGTGTAAGTATGAGCATGTGTGCCATTTCAATCCCCTCACTTGGACGCCCACAAAAACGCTTGTCCTGAAAAGAGTCCTGCTGTTGATGTGATTGTTTTATGGCTGTTTCCATATTTGGGCAGATTCAGTATTCCATTCGACTGCCTCGCTTGCCAGCAGCTTTGACCACGCTATTTGCCTTTCCCTGTCATTCAGGAATGCTTAGGCCCATTCAAACCTAAACACAGCTTGTGTTTATACCACCAGCCTTGTGAAACATTGGACCTGTTAATACACTTGAGAATTATCCTAAAACAAATAACTTTCAATCGTCAAGGTCAGGGGACTATGAAAATATGTGATCCCTGCGTTCCTCGCTCCTCCCGGTGGTGATGTTGAACATTATGAGCTTGGCCAGCAGCAGAGCATTTTATAGAGCCCATATTAGGGTTGGACGGTGATCAGGATGTTATTGAATGTGTGTCTGGCCTGCTAAATCCGTTCACTGGGTGACAGAGCCAACTCCGTCAGAGAGGGCTAAACACCCCTCAAAAGTAGATCTTGCTGAGCCATAGCTCTCTCTACACTCAATTTCACTTCATTTGAGAATGCTGCGCCAGCACAAGTGAAAA